>WNWK01037334.1:0-18580 GCA_009830355.1 Cherax destructor | reverse complement strand
AGGAATTATTCTTGCAGCAGATCTCAGCAGTTTTCCCTAATTTCTTAATGTTCTTTACCAGGTGATGGTTCCATACTGGTACTTCGTACAGTATGAAGGGTCTGTCGTGAACGATTCCTCACTTAGATGTCGAAACGCTATTTTGTGATTTCCCAGACGCAAATTTGTTGCAACAGTTATTTGGATGATATGCGCATCATAGGATATACTTCCTGTGTCTTTGTGCATGTGAATGTGTTTGTATGTGATAAAATGGTTGAGAGTAGGTTAGTGTGTGTGTGTGTGTGTGTGCGTTTCCGAGACTGTGTATAAGAAATTATGTGTGGTTGTGTGTACGCTTGTCAGTGTTTGAGCTTGTGTTTGTGTGTGGGTGTGTGTGTTTGTTGGTGTTTGTCCTTGTGTTTGTGTGTGAGTGTGTGCGTTTGTCGGTGTTTGAGCTTGTGTTTGTACTCACCTAGTTGTGCTCACGTAGTTGTGGTTGCAGGGGTCGAGACATAGCTCCTGGCCCCGCCTCTTCACTGGCCGCTACTGGGTCACTCTCCCTGCGCCATGACCTTATCATACCCTTTTTAAAACCTAATGGAACCTGCCTCCACTACACCCTTTCCCCGCTATTCCAC
Source organism: Cherax destructor (assembly GCA_009830355.1). Lineage (NCBI taxonomy): Eukaryota > Metazoa > Arthropoda > Malacostraca > Decapoda > Parastacidae > Cherax > Cherax destructor. The sequence goes on along the minus strand of WNWK01037334.1, from coordinate 17,960 downwards.
TTCCCGACTACTCTGTGACTGAAGAAATTTTTCCTAACACCCCTGTGATTCATCTGAGTCTTCAACTTCCAATTGCCCCCTTGTTGCTGTGTCCCATCTTTGGAACATTCTGTCTCTGTCAACCTTCCCAAACCTCTCAGTATTTTATATGTCGTTATCATTCCCCCCTATCTCCCGTCCTCCAGTGTCGTCAGGTCATTTCCCTTAACCTCCCCGAGGACATCCCCCTTACTCGGGACTAGTCTTGTTAAAAACCTTTTGCATTTTCCCTTTTCTTTACGTGCTTGGATAAATGTGGGTTCCAAACTGGTGCTGATACCCCAGTATGGGCGAAACTACACAGTGTACGGGTCCTGAACGATTTTTTTTATTAAGATGTGGAATGTGTTTTTGGGTTTGCTAGGCGCCCGTATGCTGCACAGTTTTTTGGGTTGATGTGTCCTCAGGAGATGTGCCTGGTGTTATACTCCCCCCAAGATTTTTTTCCTTGATTGAGGTTTTGTTTGGCCCCCTAGACTGTACTCCTCTGGGGTTTTTTTGCCCTTCCCAATCTTCTGACTTTGCATTGGTTGGGTTGAACTCCGGGAATTGCTGGACCAGGCTTGCGCCTGTCCAGATCCTTTAGTTCTGCCTGGTCCTCTTCCATTGAATTCTTTCACAATTTCACATCATCTGCAAACAGGGACACTTCGAGTCACCTTCCGTCACGCCAAAACACCGAAACAGCACCGGTCCTGGATTTACCCTTGGCCCCCCACCGTCACCGGTGCCCACTCTGACACCTCGCCACGGACCATGACTCGCGTTGTCTTCCTGACGGGTTTTCCCCTGATCCATTGTATCCCTTTCCCCTGTTATCCCTGCCTGGTCCTCCAGCTTCTGCACTAATTTTGGGTGGGACTGTTAGCCCCTTTTTACAGTAAAAGAATATCAATCTACCCACCCCTCTCTCTCTTGTCTTACTCCTGTCACCCTGTCATAGAACCCCAGTGGTTTGTGACACAGGATTTCCGCCCCTGAAACCGTTTTGGGCCGTGTTGATAAGCCATTCCTTTCTGGTGTTCCACCACTCTTCTCCTGATAATCTTCTCCATGACCTTGCATACTATACATGTCAGTGACACTGGTCTGTAGTTTAATTCTACGTTTCTGTCTCCTTTTTAAAAATTGGAACTACATTTGCTGTCTTCCATACCTCTGGTAGTTGCCCTGTTTCGATAGACGTGTTGAAGATTGTTGTTAGGGGTACACATAGCTCCTCTGCTCCCTCTCTCAGGACCCATGGAGAAATGTTGTCCGGCCCCATCGCCTTTGAGGTATCTAGCTCGCTTAGTAGCCTCTTCACTTCCTCCTCAGTTGTGTGTATCGTGTCCAGCACCTGATGGTGTACCCTATCTCTCCTCCTTTCTGGAGGCCCTTCTATTTCCTCTGTGAACACCTCTTTGAATCTCATGTTGAGCTCCTCACACACTTCGTGGTATTTCTTGTGACCTCCCTCCTTCCTTCCTCAGCCTGATCACCTGGTCCTTGACTGTTGTTCTCCTCCTGATGTGGCTGTACAACAGCTTTGGGTCAGATTTTGCTTTCGCTGCTATGTCATTTTCGTATTGTCTTTGGGCTTCCCTTCTTACCTGTGCATATTCATTTCTGGCTCTACGACTGCTCTCTTTATTCTCCTGGGTCCTTTGTCTTCTATACTTCTTCCATTCCCTGGCACACTTGGTTTTGGCTTCCCTGCACCTTTGGGTGAACCATGGTCTCATCCTGGCTTTTTCGCTTTTCCTGTTACCCTTGGGTATAAACCTCCCCTCAGCTTAAGTGCAAATTGTTGTCATATATTCCATCATCTCGTTTACCGACTTCCCTGCCAGCTCTCTGTCCCACTGAACTCCGTGCAGGAAGTTCTTCATGCCCTGGTAGTCACCTTCCACCCTCCACTTGTAACTCTACTATGTAGTCGAAGCTTAGAACCATATGATCACTGGCCCCAAGGTGGCTTTCATGTGTGATGTCCTCAATGTCTGCGCTACTCAAGGTGAATACTAGGTCCAGTCTCGCTGGTTCGTCCTCAACTCTCTCTCTGGTATTGTCCCTTACATGTTGATACATGAGATTTTCCAGTACCACCTCCATCATTTTAGCCCTCCATGTTTCTTGGCCCCCATGTGGTTCTAAGTTCTCCCAATCGATTTCCTTATGGTTGAAGTCACCCATGATCAGTAGCTTCGCCATGCTCGCATGAGCCCTTCTGGCCAATTCGGCCAGTGTGTCAACCATCGCTCTATTACTCTCATCATACTCTTGCCTTGGTCTCCTGCTGTTCTGTGGTGGGTTATACATCACTGCAATTATCACTTTTGGACCTCCGGACTGAAGTGTTCCTATTATACAATCTCCTGCTTCTTCTCTGTCCCCTCTCTCCAGCTCATCAAAATCCCATCTGTTTTTGATCAGCAGTGCAACTCCTCCACCCTTTCTGTTCCCTCTGTCTTTCCTCAGGATCTGGTATCCCGTTGGAAAGATGGCATTTGTTATCATCCCTGTGAGCTTTGTTTCAGTGAGGGCTATGATGTCCGGTGATGCCTCTTTGATTCTTTCATGCCACTCCTCCCACTTATTCGTTATTCCATCTGCGTTCGTGTACCATACATTCAGTTTCCTCTCCAACACTGTGTTTCGGGGGGTCTGTGGGGGTGGGGGCCCTGGCGGTGTGCTGGGGGATTCTACTGCATAGTGAGGGGTGGGGGATGTAAGTGTGGATTGTGGTCTGTGTTGGGATAGCGTGTTTGGTTTTGGGGTTCTGGGGATGGGTTTGTGGGTGCTCACTCTTGTTGCTCTTCCCTGTTCTGGTTGGTTTCTGCTGATTCTGTCTGTCACTCTCTTCCCAGCTCCTTTCGCTTTTGCCTCCACTCCCTCAGCTGCTGTCTTTCTGTTTTTGTTCTGTCCCGGTCTAGGAACATCCTTCTGTATGCTAACGATTCCTTCAGCTGTGGTTTCTCTTGCAGGACCCTGTTTCGCACTGTTTCTGTCTTGAAGATCAGCTTGACTGGCCGTTTTCTCCCCTTCACGTACCCCCCTATTCTCTGAAAATTTACTATCTCAGACATGTGTGTGGGTTTGTGTGTGTTTGTCGGTGTTTGAGCTTGTGTTTGTGTGTGGGATGGTGTGTGTTTGTCGGTGTTTGAGCTTGTGTTTGTGTGTGGGTTTGTGTGTGTTTGTCGGTGTTTGAGCTTGTGTTTGTGTGTGGGTTGGTGTGTGTTTGTCGGTGTTTGAGCTTGTGTTTGTGTGTGGGTTTATGTGTGTTTGTTGGTTTTTGTGCTTGTGTTTAAGTGTGTGCATGTGAGTGTGTACTCAAATATTTGTACTCACCTATTTGTGGTTGCAGGGGTCGAATCATAGCTCCTGGCCCCGCCTCTTCACTGATTGCTACTAGGTCCTCTCTCTCCCTGCTCCATGAGCTTTATCAAACCTCGTCTTAAAACTATGTATGGTTCCTGCCTCCAATACGTCACTTTCTAGGCTATTCAACTTCCTGACAACTCTATGACTGAAGAAATACTTCCTAACATCCCTTTGACTCATAGGAGTCTTCAACTTCCAACTGGGACTCCTTGTTTCTGTGTCCCCTCTCTGGAACATCTTGTCTCTGTCCACCTTATCTATTCCTCGCAGTATTTTATATGTCGTTATCATGTCTCCCCTAACCCTCCTGTCCTCTAGTGTCGTCAGGCCGATTTCCCTTAACCTTTCTTCGTAGGACAATCCCCTTAGCTCTGGGACTAGTCTTGTTGCAAACCTTTGCACTTTCTCTAATTTCTTGACGTGCTTGACCAGGTGTGGGTTCCAAACTGGTGCTGCATACTCCAGTATGGGCCTGACGTATATGGTGTACAGAGTCTTGAATGATTCCTTAGTGAGGTATTGGAACGCTATTCTTAGGTTTGCCAGCCGCCCGTATGCTGCAGCAGTTATCTGATTGATGTGTGCCTCAGGAGATGTGCTCGGTATTATACTCACCCCAAGATCTTTTTCCTTGAGTGAGGTTTGCAGTCTTTGGCCACCTAGACTATACTCTGTCTGCGGTCTCCTTTGCCCTTCCCCGATCTTCATGACTTTACATTTGTCAGGGTTAAATTCAAGGAGCCAGTTAATGGACCAGGCTTGTAGCCTTTCCAGGTCTCTATGTAGTCCTGCCTGATCCTCGACTGATTTAATTCTTCTCATTAACTTCACATCATCTGCAAACAGGGACATTTCTGAGTCTATCCCTTCCGTTATGTCATTTACATGACATAACGGTGGTCTGGTGGCTAAAGCTCTCGCTTCAGAGCAGAAACATTGGGCGTGTTTCTTTACACCAGTTGTCTATGTTCCCCATCAGTAAAATGGGTACCTGGGTGTTAGTCGACTGGTGTGAGTCGCATCCTAGGACACTGACCTAATCTGCCGAAATGCTCAGCATAACAAGGGACTTTCTATATAGTAGTATGTCACTGATATCAGCTAGGCCTGTATACCATGCACATGTACTTGTAGTAAATAAAGATATTATTATTATTATTATTATTATTATTATTATTATTATTATTATTATTATTATTATTATTATTATTATTATTATTATTATTATTATACCAAAAACAGTACAGGTCCTAGGACTGACCCTTGTGGAACTCCACTCGTCACAGGTGCCCACTCTGACACCTCGTCACGTACCATGACTCATTGTTGCCTCCCTGTCAGATATTCTCTGATCCATTGCAGTGCCTTTCCTGTTACGTGTGCCTGATCATCTAGCTTTTGCATTAACCTCTTGTGAGGAACTGTGTCGAACGTTTTCTTGCAGTCCAAGAAAATGCAGTCTATCCACCACTCTTTCTCGTGTCTTACTTCTGTTACCTTGTCATAAAACTCCAGTAGGTTTGTGACACAGGATTTTCCTTCCCTGAAACCGTGCTGGTTGTCGTTTAGTATAAGCTTGTGTCTTTCTAGGTGCTCCACCACTGTGTGTGTGTGTGTGTGTGTGTGTGTGTGTGTGCGTGTGTGCGTGTGTGTGGATGGGGGTTGATCGGTTTAGATTTGTGGGTTCATCTGAAAATATCAATATTTTTTAATGTTGTTCCTTACCAATAAGATTTGATGGGATGTGTTTCAAATTTTAACAAATTTGAAATAACTGGAGATATTGTCTGGTGTAACAGCCCATGTTATTGAGCATGTTAAGATGTACCATTCAAAAGGGTTGCTTTGAAGCCGATGAGGAGCTCTTGATACGAGGAATTAATGATTGTCTTCCCACTTGTTGTATAACTCCAACGGGTCTAGCGCTCATCACTTATAAACAAAGAATATTATTCATTATGTAGGGATGATTCCCAGATTGCTTTAATCGGTCAATTAATTTTTGTAATTAATTTTTCAGGATTTTCAACGGATTTATATGACGGGTGTAAATTATATCAATATTTACCTTAGGGACACCATCAGATTTGGACACAGTTTATAGCTAAATTTATACATTAAGTTGGTGTTGCAAATGAGATATAATTATATATTGTGGAAATTTTTATTGATTGTATTTTTGGAGGTTATTGATTGTATTATATTTTTTTTAGAATCTAAGGTTGTAGTAAACCATTGCAATTCTATACCTATACAATTCGTATACAATTCTATACCTGTGCCCTGGTGGCAAAAGCTCTCGCTTCACACGGTGAGGTTCCGGGTTCGATTCCCGGCAAAGGGGTGGAAACATTGGACATGTTTCTTTACACCGGTTGTCTATGTTCACCCATCAGTAAAATGTGTACCTGGGTGTTAGTGGACTGGTGTGGGTCGCATCCTGGGACAAAACTGACCTAATTTGACCGAAATGTTCTGCATAAAAAGCGGCTTTCTATATAGGATGTCATCGATGTCAGCTAGGCCTGTATACCTTGTACAAGTACTTGTAGTAAATAAAGGTATTATTATTGTTATTTATAATTATGTTGTTGTGGCACATACAATGATTGTTAAGTGTTGGATTAGGTTGGGTTAGCCTGGGTTATGCTGGGTTAGCCTGGGTTATGCTGGGTTAGCCTGGATTAGAACCGAACATAAACATAACTTTACAACACTTTTAACTACTTAAATCTTTCTTTATTGCAAAATCTCAGTATTATTTCACTTTTTCAACAATAAATATTAACTCAATTTGTGTCACCCTCTGGTTGTTCTCAGCACATCTGTTGTTGAGGGAGATTGGTGAGGCAAAAAATGCGGAAGAGCATGTTGTTTATTATATTATTTTTCAACAACACTAACATTGATAACTCAAATTATTTTTCGTATTAATATTGTTTATGTAACAACTCTTGGTTTTAAGAAAAATTACTGCCTTTATAATTTATGCCCTCTGCAATTTGTGTGACCAATTGTTAGTTTCTATTATGATTTAACCCTAATTTGCCTAAATACCCCCTAGCTAAAACAAATTATTTAACATAGAGATACCATGAAAACGTCACAAGGGTGTTTTGTATATTTAAGAAAATGTTTAAAGAGGTTCACGTACCCTATATGACCTACATTACTATTATGAGAGTTACAATTATGTTGTGTGAGTTACAATTATGTTGTGTGAGTTACAATTATGTTGTGTGAGTTACAATTATGTTGTGAGAGTTACAATTATGTTGTGTGAGTTACAATTATGTTGTGTGAGTTACAATTATGTTGTGTGAGTTACAATTATGTTGTGTGAGTTACAATTATGTTGTGTGAGTTACAATTATGTTGTGTGAGTTACAAGTTATAATTATTGTGTGAGTTACAAGTTATTTGTTTGTGATTAATTTGTGAGTTACAATTATATTGTGCAATTAGTTGTGATTACAATTATCTTGTGTGAGCAATTGTTGTGTGAGTTACAATTATTTGTGTAGTTACAATAGTTGTTAGTAAATTATGTGTGGAGTTTCAATTTTTAAGGTTTCATAAATTGAATGATCACTATTTTATGTAAATTTGCAAAATTACGAGTAAAAAAATATTTAATTGCATGGATGAAAAAATTATTTAACTGTTCAGCGACATTTTGATGTGATATCATATACGACAATGTTTAAGTTTAGTAAATAATTGATTTTATAATGAGCCATAAAGATAAAAATATGCTCATCACTTTCATTTTTTTACTTTTCTCTCAGCATTACATATTTTTAAAAAGTCATTTATAAGTTAATGTTTACAGCATTTTAAGTTTATATCTAATTTCGTTTCTCCTTACATTTTACACTAGTCAATGTTATTTGTAAAAAGTTAGCTTACATTCAGTGCTATGAAAAAGGAACATTCCTTCCTGTGTCAGTGTGATATCTGCCTGACAATATGTAGCCAACAATAATATTTCTCCACTTCAAATTCAGCGTTTAAATTCCAAAAAATATTTCTCTCTCTCTCAAAGTTACATTCGTCATTTAATGCATTTTGTTTAATTTCAAAGAAAACTTTTGAATCCCTAAATGAAGTTCTCAATAACCAATCAAGTCTATTTTTTTAATGAATAACCATTTTCTCGAGATATATTGAAATATTTGTACTAGATAACGTTCCTTGTAGAGTTATTAGTATATCTTCTTCATATTTTCCAAAACACAGCCCAGAAGGCCTCTTCAGATGTGCATTTGCATGCTAATTCTAATCTGAATTTTTTATACTTGCCAACATGATAGTGTTGTGATCGGTTACAAAATTTCAACAAAGGTGTTTCGTACACAGGAGAAACTTTGGATTGTCAGTAGGTGCCTTAATTTGTAAAATAATTAAAGATTCTCAGGGAATTTCTTAAAAAATAACTTAAATATGTACAAATTTTTAAATCGCTGTTAAACGAAACATTAAAAATTTAACTCATCATATGTTATTTGTTTTATAATATAGAAAATCGATATTAAAACAAAAAATACATTACTTTTTTCATTTTATTTGAAGATTTTATTTATTTATTTTTTTGTTATGAATTTTAATTAAGGAAGTTTTGTTATATATTAATGCGTTAGTCTAAGAAAAATGTATAAGGAAGTTATGTGTTTTGCAAACTTTCATTTAAGATTGCATTGCTTTTTAAGAGGTCGGAAAATATGCTTGAGGATAATACCCTTTTTATAAAATAAAATAGACAAAATTTCTGCTTTTTGTTGCTTTTGATTTTTGGACCAATGTATATTCATCATTTTCGAAATATCTTTTTAATTTAGCTCTTGATAACTTTGGGTTTAACAGTAGTTGAAATAATTACTGTTTAATAATTGTTTTATGAAGTAAAATATTTAAAGCAGATTGAGATGTGAATTCCGCTGACATAAACCGTAAGCTATCGGGGAAAAAGGTGGATTTTCGTTAAACTTGTTATGAGAAGGACATTTATGCATACAAGTAAATGGTAATGTATTATATTCCTTGAAGATTTCAGAAATTGGTTGTGTGCAGTCGGTATCGGCCACTTCATCATACTTGTTCTTTGTTGTTAGAAGTCTGCGCTTGTAATATCGTGACGTGATGTTGCCTTCATGTTGCCACCGATGTATCCACCTGTAGACGGTGGAAGAACTGAAGCCAGTTGCTCGTGCGATGGCACTAAGGGACATGCCACTAGCTCGCATACGAACAAAACTCTCACGCTCACCTGGGCTGGTTGGTTGAAACTTGCATCTGGGCCTCATTATAATATTCTGTGAATATGAATATGAAATAACATAAACGACGCAATATAAGGTTAGGGTAATAAAAGCTGATCTTATTGCTATGATGAATATACGACTTTTGTTTATTTTCCTAAAAGTCTAACACGAATCATATAGCAGTATAGAAAATCCAACATCGTAACTCAGAGTTGATAAGAAATAATTAACGACCACGATACATTTTGTCTAACACGAATCCACTTTCCCAAGAAAGAAAGTGATCAACGGCGGTGGAGTATGATATACGGTGAACTGAAGCTCCTGACGACTATCGCATCTGATTACCACCAACACAGACGCAGATAAACCCACCAACCCTCTCTACCCACTAAACTACACCCACTCCGCCCACCCGCTCATCCCCCACACGCCCGTCACTAACCGCTGTCATCAACAATTTTAAATTTTAAAGGAGCTGACAGGTAAGCCAGCAGAAGGCCTCGGTCAGCTGACCCTAACCTCCAGTGACGGGTCATTTATGACCCATCCACCGCTGCACATATCACTCCTCCCTAACGGCCGGCTGGCGCCTCCCAGACCACTGCAGCATCCTACAGGCAGAACTCCACGCCATCCAGAGGGCCATCCAACATGCACTCCTGAACACCACCAACCTCCAGTCATCCACGTCGACTCCAGGGCGGCGATACAGGCCATCATGCATAGGGAGCCCAAGGATAACATCCGGCTCCTCACCGCCATCAGAAGAGACCTACACTCACTTGACTAACAGCCGGCAAGCAACAATCAATTGGATACCAAGCCACATCGACCTTGCTGGGAATGATGCGGCGGATGGGGCGGCTAAGTCTGCCACACTTGCGGCCCAACCTGCGACTATAATTGCCATTAGCCGCAGGCAGGTGCACCTGGGAGCAGCTTCGGCAGCCAGACGCCCACTACCAGCACCGGGAGCATCTCGGAGCCGGCACTGGTATGACAGAGCGACACGTAGGGAGCCCCCACCAAACATGAGGAAACTGAACAGGAGCTGCAAGTCAGTGTCCACCGCCTGCGCCTCAGCTACCCTACTGCAAAGCGCCTCATCGAACGCATGGGTGAGGAGCTTTGCCGCCACTACGACCGGATGGTTCCAAAGCTTCTAGTTCACTACATGCTTGACTGTCCTGCGACGACGTCCATCCGCCGCAGGCACTTCCCGATGGCACCTGGGGATCTGACCCGCGAGAACAAAGCAGCCCGGCTGGTTTACCTGGCCACCCATGACTTGGAGACACTGCTCCCAGTCCTAGCCACCAACCCGCCCCCTCGATGACGACGCCGGAGAACCCCGACGACAACCAAGACTACAGCTATTCTTTCTCTCACTTCCTTCTTTCTTATCCTCCCATCCTTCTTCTTCCTATGTAGGTAGAACCACAGCCTGAAGTACCAAGATCTGCTGATGAAGATGCGACGTCAGAAGACACTCCCCACCATGGGGAGCCACAGCAAGAGAAAAGAAGAAGTCAACCCCCACCAAGGGGCCCCCAAGAAAGAAGAAAGAAGATGACCGACACCCTCTACCCAGGGGCCAATGCCGTTGTTCCCCTCCGCCTCTATAATCATGAGCGCCACCCAACACCACCTCGCATCACCACTTTCAATTACATTTTTTTGGCAAGTCAAATCAAGACCCACCCAATCCACCCACCTCCTGGGCCTTAGATCAAGTACCTCCACCTCAACAACCATGTGTATGGACCTTGGATGAAGAACATTACTTCAGCCATTCCTCACATGTTCACACTTGGACCACAGATCAAAAGCCTCACCTTTACTCTTTTTGAAACTTGGTTCAACAACTCGACCTCATCCTCAAAAGTCCTGAATCCCGGATCAAATCTCGCTACCCTAAACTCTCACACATCGCCTGAAGCTAGGACAAAAATCCCACCTCTAACTACACCTAGACTTTCAAGAACCTCACCCATCAACATCAACATCAACTAAGCTCTAAACAAACATTTCCACCTCCTGGGTCTTGTATCTTGATCAAACGACTTGACCCTCAAATCATTCACCTGATCCTTGAATTAAGATCTCACAAACTTCATGGATAGTGAATCAGGAGTCCATGCCCAAAATAATCATAAACCTTGGATCAAGACAAGTTGCATATACTCGCAATCACGGTCCCCATCCCACTTCTAGCACACCCATTTGATACTTAGCTCAAGAATCTCACGGTACATACCATCCTCATATACCTTATATAAGTTCCAAACCACTTAGCATGTAGACCTTGGATCATGAGCTCCCACCCATCTACCTGGACATCTAATCAACAAATATATGTAATTAACCATCGTTGAAGATCATAGGTTAGAGACCAACACCAACTCCGACCCTCTCACCTATCAGACACTAGATCAACACCATCCACCATACTACCTCACTAATAATACACTAATGACACACTCCCACACACCTACATCACCCATCAGAAATCAATCTTTTACCTTCATGATGGGGTAAAAGCCCATTCTTCCACACATCAAACATCCGCCTAAAATAACACATTCAAAGAAGTCTCCTCCTACCCTTATATTGAAATTTCATTCGAAAAAAACAAAGAACTATTAGTAGTAGTAATACTAAGAATTTTAGAAAAATAAACATTATGTATACAGGTAAGACACACACACAAACACACACACACACACAACACACACACACACACACACACACACACAATAGCGGGCAGCGAAGAGGCGGGGCCAGGAGCTCAGTCTCGACCCCTGCAACCACAATTAGGTGAGTACAATTAGGTGAGTACACACACACACACACACACTTAGCTCCTAGAGAAGCCAGTGGTAGTGACAGGGTCAGTGAACAACCCTACAAGTGATAACCAAAGTTATTAACTAAAAAAAATGCGAGAGGAAGCCTGAAATTACACAAGAAAATTTGAAAGTGCCAAATCGTTTGAGGCCTAGCAGGCACTGTTGCCACACGGGTACAAATATCATACGAAGTACAAAGCGAGTGACGAAAGTCAAAAGGTCAAGAGTTAAGAGAGGTTGGTTAACAAGTAAAATGTAGGGTAGTATACAGCGAGAGTGACGAAATTAACAAGAAAACGAAGAAAAGAAAAAAACAAAAAACAAAAATATATAACCAGGGAAGGTGGCAGGCAGTAGGCCTCCTCCAGGAAGTAGTGACGTCACAGCAGGTTGGGTGTCATTATAAATAAGTGTAACGTACCAAAAGTGAAGAGTAATTTACAAAAGCGAAAAGTGAAAATACTTGAGGAATGTGTGGTGTATGAATATAAATGGATATACTGTATAAAGGGTGAAGGATTTCGAAGATAGTCTTAGAGGTCAATGCAGTACGACAACAAGGAGGTAGAAGCAGCATCTTGCCCACCACCACTGCAGCCAGCCGCAAGTACACTCGCCTAGTTTTGGTTGCATGTTGTGTCAGAAGTACTGGTCTCTGACACTGGTAGCTAAGGGTCACTCACTCCTGCCAGCTATTACCTGAATTAGAGTAAAAACAACATTGATAAAGTGGAGATAGGATTGACGAATGTGAGGGAAACTAGTGAGGGACATCAAACACACACACACACACACACACGCACGCAGATGATGTGAAATTAATGAGGAGAATCACATCGGATGAAGACCAAGCAGGACTTCAAAGTGACCTGGACAAGCTTGACATCTGGTCTAGCAACTGGCTTCTCGAATTTAACCCCACCAAATGCAAAGTCATGAAGATCGGAGAAGGGCAAAGAAGACCGCTGACAGAGTACAGGCTAGGTGGACAAAGGCTACAAACCTCATCAAAGGAGAAAGACCTTGGGGTGAGTATAACACCAAGCACGTCTCCGGAAGCACACATCAACCAGATAACCGCGGCAGCATATGGGCGACTGGCAAACCTAAGATTAGCGTTCCGTTACCTTAACAAGGAATCGTTCAAGACACTGTATACCGTATACGTCAGGCCCATACTAGAGTATGCAGCACCAGTCTGGAACCCACACCTGGTCAAGCACGTCAAGAAACTAGAGAAAGTGCAAGGTTTGCGACAAGGTTAGTTCCACAACTCAGGGGTCTGTCTTATGAAGAAAGGTTGAGGGAAATAGGACTAACAACACTGGAGGAAAGAAGGGTCAGAGGAGACATGATAACGACATACAAAATACTGCGGGAATTGACAAGGTAGATAGTGACAGGTTGTTTCAGAGAGGAACACAGAAACAAGGGGACACAACTGGAAGCTGAAGACTCAGATGAGTCAAAGGGATGTCAGGAAACATTTCTTCAGCCACAGAGTAGTCAGGAAGTGGAATGGACTAGAGAAAGATATAGTGGAGGCAGGAACCATACATAGTTTTAAGACAAGGTATGATAAAGCTCATGGAGCAGGGAGAGCAGAGACCCAGTAGCAGACAGCGAAGAGGCGGGGCCAGGAGCTGAGTCTCGACCCCTGCAACCACAATTAGGTGAGTACAATTAGGTGAGTACACACACACGGGTTCAGGCACTGTAGACCTGAGTAGAGTATCATAATTTTTAGATTTACTAGGATTAGTAAATATAAGTAAATGTAAATATAAGTATTAGTAAATAGAAGTGAGGAGTATTTTCTGGGACACAAACATAGATGCGCGGGCATACAAACACACGCACAAGGGTTTCACACCTTCTGAAAGCTGATATGACACATCCTCTCTCCCTCCCTCTTAAACCATATACACACACATACATACAATAATAATCCATACATACAATAATAATTCAACTGATAGTAATTTTAAGCTCACATAGACAGTGACAAGGAAACCAAGGGATTGGGTGCATTGGCAGTACATACGTGGGTACATAACGACTCACGTGGGTACACAGCCACCCACCACCATACCCCTGCCTCTATTGCCTTCCCTCACTCATCCCCCTCCCCCTCTTCCCTTCCCAGATCTTTCCACTCTTCCACCCACCCACTTCCCTACACTCTCACTCTACCTCTCATTACCTCGCACACTCTCTTGCCCCCTGACTCTCTCCTCCTCTCTTACACTCTCACTCTCAAATTCAGTCTCTCCCTCTCACACACTCACAATATCTCACACACTATCTCCCCATCTCTCTCTCCCCACCTCTCTCTCTGTCACCCCATCTCTCTCTCCCTCTCCCCATCTCTCCCTCTACCATCTCTCTCTCCCCATCTCTCTCCCTCTCCCCATCCCTCTCTCTCCCCAGCTCTTCCTCCCTCCCCATGTTTCCCTCTCCTCTTATCTCTCTTTCTCTACCCTTCCCTCCCCCCTTCTCCTGGTCCCCAAATCCTCTCTCTCTCTCTCTCTCTCTCTCTCTCTCTCTATCTCTCTCTCTCTCTCTCTCTCTCTCTCTCTTCTCCTCAGTCCCTAAATTCTCTCTCTCTCTCTCTCTCTTCTCTCTCTCTCTCTCCTCTCTCCATCTCTCCTCCTCTCTCTTCTCTCTCTCTCTCCTCTCCTCTCTATCCTTCTCTTTCTCTCTCTCCTCAATCTCTCTCTCTCCCTCTCTCTCTCCCTCTCTTCTCTCTTCTCTCTTCTCTCCTCTTCCCTCCCTTTCCTGTCCCTGATCCTCTCTCTCTCTCTCTCCCACCTCTCATTCCTCTCCCTTCTTATTCTCTTTCTCTATCTTTTCCCTCTCTCTCTAGTCCCCAATTCCTCTCTCTTTTCTATCTATCCTATCTCCCTTCTCTTTCACTTCATCCCCCAAAAAAAGATGGTATGGACTCGCAGGACCCAGGGACCAGAGGAGAATGGCTTTGGTAAGGAAGAATGGATGGAAGAGCAGTGCAAAAGGATGGAACATGAGTGGGAGAGAAACTAGGAGAGCTTTCTGCAAAACTGGAGAGAGCTTTCTATGAAACTGGAAAAGAGGGTGGAGGAGTAGAAGAAGAATTGGGAGTCACAAGCTGAAGATGCAGTAGCCAGGATAAGGGGCCAAAACACACACAAAACCCAACACACACACACATACCCAACACAAAAAATCCCAAAACACACACACACATACCCAACACACACACACCCCCAAACACACACACCCCCAACACACACAAAAAACCCAACACACACACAAAACCAACACAACACAAAAAACACACACACACACACACACACCCCCCGGGTGGTCTAGGGGAAAGCTCTTCTTCACGCCGGGGGGGACCGGGGGTTAAAATTTGTGGGCAGAAATTTTTCAATTTTTTTACATACACATACACACACACATATATATACAACAGGCCTTGTCTAATTGACATGTCCTGGGGAAAAAAATAAATACAACAAAATACACACACAAAAATACACACAAAATACACACACACACACACATACACACACACACAAAATACACACACACACACAACACAAAAAGCACACACATACACACACACAAAATACACATACACACACACACACACACACACACACACACACACACAAAATACACACACACACAAAATACAAAAAAAAAAATCTAAAAAACACACCCCCCCTTCTACCTCTCCCCTTCTCTTCCTCACTCCCTCTCCCTTTTCTCTCTCTCCCTTTCTCCATCTCCCCCCTTCCCCCCTTTTTCCCCCTTCCTCTTTCCCTCTCTCTCCTCTACCTCCCCTTTTCCCCCTTCACTTTTTCCCCCCCTCTCTTCTCTCCCCCCCCATTCTCTCTCTCTCTCTCTCTCTCTCTCTCCTCTCTCTCTCTCTCTCTCTCTCTCTCTCTCTCCTCCTTTCTTTCTCTCCCTCTCCCTTTTCTCTCTCCCCCCCTAAAAGGTGGGGACTCAAAGGAGCCAGGGATCAGAGGAGAATGGTTCTTTAGAAGAATGGATGGAAGAGCAGTGCAAAAGGATGGAAAAGAATGGAAGAGAAAACTGGGGGAGCTTTCTGCAAAATTGGAGACAGAGCTTTCTGTGAAATTGGAAAAGGGGGTTGAGAAGGAGAAGAAGACTTAAGTCACAAGTTGAACTGCAGTAGCCAGGATAAGAGTACTAGAATATGGGGGTAAACAAGCTGAAGCGGGTTCAAGAGTATTGACCAGAGAAGACACAGCATCGGGAAGCTGGTACACCCCTACTGAATGGGGGCCCAACGCAGGAAGGAAATATAACCAAGCTAAGGCCCTATCAGCCTACCAAGCGGGGCCAAGGGTGAAGGTGGAGGGAGATAGGTCAAATGCAGAGGCACCCACCATGCCACCAAGAGCTACAGGAAAAATAATGGAGAAAATGGCCATATACAGACAGGAACCAAGTCACAGAGGGAAAGGCAATGGGGGGGGAGGGCGAAGATAGTGCGATGATAAAGCTCATGGCACAGGGGGTGACCCAGTAGTGGCCAGTGAAAGGGGGCAAGGAGCTATGACTCGACCCCCTGAACCACAACTAGGTGAGCACAACTAGGCAAGTATATCCTGCTGCCACAGCTAACACACACACACACACACACACACACACACACACACACACACCCCTGGTAAAACCGCAAGAAATTAGAGAAAGTGCAAAGGTTTGCAACAAGGTTAGTTCCACAACTCAGGGACTGTCCTGAAGAAAGGTTGAGGAAAATAGGACTAGCAACACTGGAGGACAGATGGGTTAGAGGAGACATAATAAGTTTTACAAAATACTGTGGGGAATCACAAGGTAGATAGTGACAGGATGTTCCAGAGAGGGAACACAGAAACAAGAGGGCAAATTTGGGAAGCTGAAGACTCAGATGAGTCAAAGGGATGTTAGGAAGCATTTCTTCAGCCATAGAGTAATCAGGAAGTGGAATAGTCTAGCAAACGACATAGTGGAGTCAGGAATCATACACAGCTTTAAGACAAGGTATGATAAAGCTCATGGAGCAGGAGAGAAGAGACCCAGTAGCGGACAGCGAAGAGGCGGGGCCAGGAGCTGAGTCTCGACCCCTGCAACCACAATTAGGTGAGTACACACACACACACACACACACACTCACTCACTCACTCCCCTCACTCACTCACTCACTCTCTGTGTACGTTAGGCCAATATTGGAGTATGTAGCACCAGTTTGGAACCCACACCTAGCCAAGCACGTAAAGAAACTAGAGAAAGTGCAAAGGTTTGCGACAAGACTAGTCCCGGAGCTAAGGGGTATGTCCTACGAAGAGAGGTTAAGGGAAATCGACCTGACGACACTGGAGGACAGGAGAGATAGGGGGGACATGATAACAACATATAAAATACTGAGAGGAATTGACAAGGTGGGCAGACACAATGTTCCAGAGATGGGACACAGCAACAAGGGGGGACAGTTGGAAGTTGAAGACTCAGATGAATCACAGGGATGTTATGAAGTATTTCTTCAGTCACAGAGTGGTCAGGAAGTGGAATAGTTTGAGAAGTGATGTAGTGGAGGCAGGATCCATTCATAACTTTAAGAAGTGGTATGATAAAGCTCATGGCGCAGGAAGAGTGACCCAGTAGCGACCAGTGAAGAGGCGGGGCCAGGAGCTATGACTCGACCCCTGCAACCACATATAGGTGAGTATACACACACACACACACACACACACACACACACACACACACACAACACATACACAACACACACACAACACATACACAACACACACACACAGTAGGAACACCGCGTGCTCAAGTCACACCTTTAGTGCTCCGCTAATATAAGTGAATACGAGAAGAATACGACGAGAGCAACAGAGCAATGGTAGACACACTAGCCGAGGTGGCCAGAAGAACTCACATGGGGAGAGCAAAGTTACTAGTTATGGGTGATTTCAATCACAAGGAGATTTATTGGGAAACCTGGAGCCCCATGGGGGTCCTGAATCATGGAGAGCCAAGATGATGGATGTGTACTGGAAAACCTCATGCATCAACATGTTAAGAGACACTACCAGAGAGAGAGGTGAGGATGATCCGCAAGACTGGACCTAGTATTCACCTTGAGTAGTTTGGACATCGAGGATATCACGTACAAAAGGCCCCTTTTGGGGCTAGTGATCATTGGTTCTGTGTTTATTTATAGTTGAGCTTCATGGGAGAGGGAGCAGGAATAGGATGGGAAAACGAAACTACAAAAGGGGGACTACACAGGCATGAGGAACTTCCTACAAGACATTCAGTGGGAGGGAGAATTGGCAGGGAAACCAGTAAAAGAAATGATGGACTGTGTGACAACAAAATGCAAGGAGGCAGAGGAGAGGTTTGTTCCGGAAAACAGAAGTAAGGGAAGACCAGAACGAGT
>WNWK01037333.1:0-18580 GCA_009830355.1 Cherax destructor | reverse complement strand
GAGAGCCAACTAGTTAACGAAAGAGTAAACGAGAGAGAGAACGAGATACAGAGTTCAGACAAGGAAAAAAACAAATTGAACAGGTAGTGGGCGATCACTCGTCAGGCGAAATGAATGCGATTAATACGTGTCCACTTTTAGTTCATTCACATACGTTTGTAAGAGTTTGTGAAACTTTTACCTCAAAATAATTTTTTTATTATAATAATAATTACCTCACAATACAAATACTCTTACATTGTGTACAAGTTGTACAAATTAGTACAAAATAAACAAACAGCAACACTCCCATTCTCATTCAACACACTATTTTTAGAGTTAATGATAGTATTATTATTATCATAATAAAAAAGAAGCGCTAAACCCACAAGGGTCATGAATAGCCATATATAGAGTGAAGGCATATGAAAGGAATATTTTCTACAGTTATCCCTCAGCGTTTGACTAGAGAAAACATAATTCTTCCGACACTCCTACAAAGTCGCTTGTAAACAAATCTCATATTTGTCGATTTTTATTCTGTGGGTGTATGTATCATGTTTATATGCTATGTAACGTTTTTAAATAATTTTGAAGAAAATATCATAGATGAATTAATGAAAATGTCTATATTAATGTAAAATAAGACAATGTGCCCAAGAATGATTATTATTATTAGTATTACGTAATGTTTTCCCTCCGCCCGGTAACACCATAGCATATAAACAGCATGTTTATAGGCTTTGTAACGTGTTTCTTATATAATTTTGAAGAAAATATAGATGGATTAATGAAAATGTCTATATTAACGTAAAATAAGACATTTAATGTGCCCAAGAGTGATTATTATTAGTATTACGTAATGTTTTCCCTCCGCCCGGCAACCACACCTACATAGCATATAAACAGCATGTTTATATGCTATGTAACGTGTTTCTTATATAAATTTGAAGAAAATATCATAGATGGATTAATGAAAATGTCTATATTGATGTAAAATTGGTCATTTAATGTGCCCAAGAGTGATTATTACATAATAAGAAATGTGCTCACAGAAAATGTAAACAAACCGGGTGGCCGGCCGTATCTGAAAGACCACTCACCGTATACAAAAGTTTTGGTCATAATTTGAACTCGCCGTATGAACGGAACGCTGAAAAGCGGGGCCCTACTGTATATGCATTTTATCGCTCTAGGGCACTTTAAAACCTAGTACGTACAGTGGACCCCTGGAAATCGAACATAATTCGTTCCAGAATGCTGTTCTAGTGCCGTTACCGAACGAATTTGTTCCCATAAGGATGAATGTAAATTAGATTAGTCCGTTTCAGACCCCCAAAAATACACTTACAAAAGCACTTACAAAAATACACTTACATAATAGTTCGAGTTGGGAGCTGTTCGATTTCCGGGGGTCCACTGTATTTAATGTGTGAGTGGAGTAGCCAGATGGGGGTTACATATCTACCACACTTTCATACCTACCTACCATACTATTCACCTTGCACTTTATATTAACACTTTGACTGTTTCGGTCGTATATATAAGTCTTACGAGCCACTGTTTTGGACGTATCTATACGCCTAAATTCTAGTGGCCTCAAATCAAGAAGGAGAACAGACTCCAGACCGTAAAAGGTGATATGAAAAAGACCTGGAAAACCCTATCTACAATTCTAGGAAATAAAAAGATATCCACGAACAATACCATCAAATTATCAAAAACAGACGAACCCCTACTCTCACCAATTGAGACAGCAAACAGACTTAATGTTTTCTTCTCCACCATAGGAAAGAATCTAGCGAGTAGGATCCCAAGCTCGAACACTCGTCCAACAGACTACCTCACCAACACCTACCCAGATACACTATTCCTAGCTCCTACCAACTCAATTGAAGTCTCACACATAATCAACACCCTTAAAAACAAAGCAGGAGACAAACAGCTTACCACCCTTTATGTACAAAAAGCTACACATGTACTGTCACCAATTATAGCAGCATTATTCAATAAATCCATTGAATCTTCAACCTTCCCATCAATTCTCAAATAGCTAGGGTCACCCCGATCCACAAAGGAGGTGACCAAACTGACTTGAATAATTACAGACCAATCTCAAATTTACCACTGCTTTCTAAAATCTTGAAAAATTAATTCATAAACAGATCTATTCCTACCTCGTCTCACACAATGTACTAAACCCCTGTCAATTTGGATTCAGGACCAACAAGGCACAAACGATGCTATAACACACATGTTAGAGTTAATATACACCGCACTTGAGAAGAAAGAGGTTCCGCTGGGAATCTTCATAGACCCTACGCAAAGCATTTGATACAGTCGACCATGATTTATTGCTCACAAAACTAGCGCACTATGGTATTAGGGGCACCCTCAACTACCTAAAGTCGTACCTTAGCAACAGAGTCAGTACGTGAACACAAATGGAGAGAACTCTTCCACACAACAAATTACAGTCGGTGTCCCTCAAGGTAGTGTCCTGGGGCCACTCCTATTCCTCATTTACATAAATGACCTACCGAATGCATCACAACTACTCAAACCCATTTTGTTTGCAGATGACACAACATATGTCTTCTCTCACCCAAATCCAGTCATACTAGCCAACACAGTTAATGCCGAATTACAGAAAATATCAACATGGATGATGACAAATAAGCTTACTCTCAATACGGACAAGACCTACTACATTCAGTTTGGAAACAAAGCTACAAATGTTCCACTTAACATAACGCTAAATGGTTCACCCATCACAAGGCTCACAGAGGGAAAATTCTAGGAATCCACCTTGACAGTAGTCTTAAATTCCAAACACACATACAACAAATTTCCAAGAAAATCTCAAGGACAGTAGGTATATTATCTAAGATACGCTATTATGTGCCTCAACCAGCTCTCATTGCACTATATCATTCTCTTATCTACCCTTATCTCACCTATGGAATCTGTGCATGGGGCTCAACAACATTAAATCACCTTAGACCACTCATAACCCAGCAAAAGGCTGCAGTCAGGATGATAACAAATTCCCACTCTAGACAGCATACTCCACCTATATTCAGAACCTTAAAACTACTCACCATAAAAAATATTCATACCTATTCATGTGCCTTCTACATACATAAAACTCTACATGCTAATATTAACCCTGCGCTCAGAATTCTCCTCAACAACTTTAACCCTTTGACTGTTTCGGACGTATATATACGTCTTACGAGCCAATGTTTCGGACGTATTTATACGCCTAAATTCTAGCGGCCTCAAATCAAGTGGGAGAAAGCTGGTAGGCCCACATGTGAGAGAATGGGTCTGTGTGGTCAGTGTGCGCAGTATAAAAAAAATCGGGCAGCCAGTGGTGCATTGTGGGAAAGCCATTTCAGTAGTCCATGTTCAGCATGCCTAGCGTAAGAAATATCTGACTCCCCAGCGAATCTGGGACTCTTCTCTTCCTCAATGATAGCTCTAACACAGATGGAAGTGTCTCTGAAGATGAATTTCATGGTTTTGAGGAGTTTGTGACCGAAAGCAATGCCCAGGATACCAGAAGGAAAGAAGGAAGAAAGAAAGAAAGGAAGGCAGGAAGAGATGAGAGGAAGGAAGGAAGGAAGAGATGAAAAGAAGGAAGGAAGGAAAGAAGAGATGAAAGGAAGGAAGGAAAGAAGAGATGAAAGGAAGGAAGGAAAGAAGAAGGAAGGAGGAAAGGAAGGAAGGAAAGAAGAAAGAAAGAAAGGAAGGAGAGATGAGAGGAAGGAAGGAACAAAAGAAGTAAGAAAGAAAGGAAGGAGAGATATGAAGAAGGAAGGAACAAAAGAAGTAAGAAAGGAAGAAAAAAAGAAGGAATGAATGAATGAAGGAAGAAAGGAAGAGATGATAGGAAGGAAGGAAGGAAATATGTAAGAAAGGAAGGAAGGAATGAAGGAAGAAAGGAAGCTAGGAAGGAGGTTGTGGGAAGCAGACATGGGTCCCCTTTGTGTTGACAGATTGACAGCAGTGAGGGTGGTGAGTAATGGTATAATATGTCATTTTGACAGCTGCCTTACCCTGACTCAGCAAATTTAGATGTCCACACACACAGCTTCAAGCACTAAGGGAAGTAGGTAGGCAAGTAAGTAGGTAGGCAAGTAGGTAAGTAGGTAGGTAAAAGGTAAGTAGGTAAGCAAGTAGGTAAGCAAGTAGGTAAGCAAGTAGGTAAGTAGTAAGCAAGTGGTAATCAAGAGGTAAGCAAGTAGGTACGTAAGTAGGACGTAAGTAGGTACGTAAGAGGTACGTAAGTAGGTACGTAGTAGGTACATAAGTAGGTACGTAAGTAGGTAGGAAGGACTGCGGGGAAGAAGAGCAAGGGACCCCATGGGTGTTGACAAGGCAGTGAGGGTGGTGAGTGGTGGTATAATATGTCATTTTGACAGCATCCGCACCCTGACTCAGCATATTTATAAGTCCACACACTCACAACAACCAGCTTCCAGAAGCTATTATCAGTTCTATGAAGTGTCCAGTGACTATATATGCGTATATATAGAAACCAGAAGGAAGGAAGGAAGGAGATGAAAAGAAGGAAGGACGGTATGAAAGGAAGGTATGTAGGTAGGTAGGAATGTAGGAAGGAAGGAATGTAGGAAGGAAGGTTGGAAGGAAGGTATGTAGGAAGGAAGGTAGGAAGGAGGGCAGGAAGGAAGGTAGGAAGGAGGGTAGGAAGGTAGGAAGGAAGGCAGGAAGGAGGGCAGGAAGGAGGGCAGGAAGGAAGGAAGGCAGGAAGGAAGGAAGGAAGGTAGGAAGGAAGGTAGGAAGGAAGGTAGGAAGGAATGACGACCCAGAAACAACAACCAGCTTCCAGAAGCTAATAGCAATTCTATGAAGTGTCCAGTGATTATATATGCATATATATAGAAACCAGAAGAAAGGAAGGACGAGATGAAAGGAAGGAATGTAGGAAAGAAGGTTAGAAGGAATGTAGGAAGGAAGGAAGGACGGAATGATGACCCAGACACAACACAGCTTTCAGAAGCTTATACCAGTTCTAGGCACGTGTCCAGTGACTGTGTGTATATATAGAAACCAGAAGGAAGAAAGGAAGGACGAGATGAAAGGTAGTAAGGAAGGAAGGAAGGAAGGGAGAAGGAAGGAAGGAAGGAAGGAAGGAAGGAAGGAAGGTAGGTAGGTAGGTAGGTAGGTAGGAAGGAAGGAATGTAGGAAGGAATGTAGGAAGGAAGGAAGGAAGGAATGACGACCCAGACGACCATCAACCTAGAATAACTACCTAACACAACTGCCTGCTGCTACTTTGAAGAAAACTGCTCAGAAGAGATGTTTTGTCTGTGCATATACAAAAAACACCACAAAAATGCAGAGACACTCGTTTTATGTGTGAGGAATGTAAAACACCACTGTGCATGTTTCAAAGAGTTCCACAAGCTGCAGAACTTCTATGAACATGTCCAGTGACTGTACATTTGTATATATATTATAGAACAATAGTAATAAAGATTTTTTGTATTGTTGGTTTGTGTAAACAAGTTTTGTAAACAATATAAAGATACTAATGTTTATGCTATTATTGTGTTGCATACAACGAATGTATATATATACATTGCACCTTACCTTGGCCTCACAGGCCACATAAGTTACGTAAAAAAGAAAATAGTGAAAAACAAGAAATCTACGAATGGAAGTAAACAAATGTTTACCGAGTGAGTGGCATTCCCGCTGTTGCCATACGCGGCTCATTTTCTGCCAACTTTACACCTCCATATCTCGGTAAATATTGATGGCAAAAATCTGTTTTTAGGACCAAAACAATCAGAAAAATAATCTTAACATTTTGATAAGAAAAAATAATTTTTTTTTTTCGAATATTTCCCGACATAGAATGACAGTTTCAGAAAGGGGTCTCCGACAGTCAAAGGGTTAATAGGTCCCACGAACATGACACAAGACACAGATCACTATTTGACATACCCCGAGTCCATACTAACCAATGTAAAAATTCTATGCACATAAAGGGCCCCAAAATCTGGAATTCATTACCAGTAAATATCAAGTTAACCTTGTCGGAAAATCAATTCAAGACTCTTCTCAAAAGTCACCTACTCACCCTATACTAAATACTCATACTGTAACAAACTTCCAAACCCAATATTATTTTACTTAAGAAGATCTCATTTTGATATGTTCATCCTCCTTAACACTTGTTGCAATCTCATATCATCATATTGTCATTTAAAATCTTATAGTATCATCATTTTCTTAATTTGAAATAAAATATATACCTAGATGAAACTCTAAAAACTATTTCTAGTATTGTTATTATACTAGTATAGCATCAACATACTGTAATTTGAAATAAATTCTACAACTAGATTAAACTCAACCAATTTCTCTTGTATTGTCTTTAAATAGTATGTATAACCATTTAATAATTTAAATAATATAGAACTAGAATAAACTCAATCAATTTCTTTAGCATTAAGTACTTAGTGAATAAGCCTCTAGAATAAACTGCCCCTAATGCCATGGCATGCCAGTGGCTCTCCTTGCATTACAGTTTTATAATTGTATTATATTTGTAACTACCAATAACATTGTACACTTGTAACATGCATTGAAATAAAAATTATTATTATTATTATTATTATTATTATTAGAAAGCTGGTAGGCCTACATGTGAGAGAATGGGTCGGTGTGGTCAGTGTGCGCAGTATAAAAAAAATCGGGCAGCCAGTGGTGCATTGTGGGAACACCATTTCAGTAGTCCTTGTTCAGCATCCCTAGCGGTAAGAATTATCTGACTCCTTGGTGCATCTGGGACTGTTCTCTTCCTCAATGATAGCTCTAACACAGATGGAAGTGTCTCTGAAGATAAATTTCATGGTTTTGAGGAGTTTGTGACCGAAAGAAATGCCCAGGATACCAGAAGGAAGGAAGAGATGAGAGGAAGGAAGGAAGGAAAGAAGAGATGAGAGGAAGGAAGGAAGGAAAGAAGAAGGAAGGAGGAAAGGAAGAAGGAAGGAATTAAGAAAGAGAGAAAGGAAGGAAGGAAGAGATGAGAAGAAGGAACAAAAGAAGTAAGAAAGGAAGGAAGAAATAAAGGAAGGAATGAAGGAAGAAAGGAAGGCAGGAAGGAAGAGATGAGAGGAAGGAAGGAAGGAAATATGTAAGAAAGGAAGGCATAAAGAAAGGAAGGAATGAAGGAAGAAAGGAAGCTAGGTATGAAGGAAAGGAAGGAGGTTGTGGGGAAGAAGACATGGGTCCCCTTGTGTGTTGACAGGTTGTGTGGGGGTGGTGAGTAATGGTATAATATGTCATTTTGACAGCTGCCTTACCCTGACTCAGCAAATTTAGATGTACACACACACACACACACACACACACACATAGCTTGGAGCTTTGAAGTGCTAATTGCAGTTGATGGAAAGTGTCTAGTCATTATATACGTGTATATATATTATAAAACAATAGTAATAAATTTTTTTTTTATTGTTGGTTGGTGTAAACAAGTTTTGTAAACAATATAATGATACTAATGTTTGTGCAATTATTGTGTTGCATACAACGAGTGTATATATATATACATTGCACCTTACTTTGGTCTCACAGGCCACATAAGTTACGTAAAAAATAAAATAGTGAAAAAAAAAAACAAGAAACCTACGAAAGGAAGTAAACAATTCGCCACTGTTGCCATACACGGCTCATTTTTTGCCAACTTTACCGCTCTATATCTCGGTAAGTACTGATCGCAAAATTTTTTATTTGGGATTTAAACAATCAGAAAAATAATCTTAACATTTTGATAAGAATTTTTTTTTTCGAATAGTTTGCGACAACAGGAGAGCACTCAGGATTGAGGGTTGCGACAGTCAAAGGATTAATAACCCTTTCAGGGTCCAAGGCCATTTTTGGAAGGGGTGTGCCAGTGTCCCAAGAATTTAAAAAAAAAAAAAAAAAAAAAAAAAAAAAAAAAAACATTTTTTCTTGAAATGGTAGAGAATCTTTTTCTGAAGGTAATAAAACAAAAAGTACAAAATTTGATCGAAAATTGACGAAATTATGCTCTCGCGAATTTTGATGCATCAGCGATATTTACGCATCGGTGATTTTGCCAAATTTGACTCCCATTTTAGGCCAATTACATTATTCCAGTCGACCAAATTCTTTGCTATTTCACTAGTATTACTTCTATTCTATCGATTGAGCACAAGAAATCGCCCAGTCAACTGTTTCAACTACAAAATAAAGTGATTGGAAATTGGTAATTTAGCCAATTTAACTCAAAGTTCAAAATATTCCAATTTCAAAATAGGGTGCAGAATAAACAATGCAGGCACTCCTGGCACTAAACTAACATTTCATCTGTTCAATAGTTACGTTTTCAGTCTTTACAAATGAATTCCATTTTGATTTTTTATTCACAATGAATTTTTATTCAAACCAAAAAAATGGAAGATTTACTGTTATGCAATATTGTAATAATTTTACAAATAATATCACCACATTTGTGAACGTATATTAGACCCACCAGCTGGCGCGTATTCGACGTGTGAGGTCATTTGTTTACTCTTAAACATTGGCAAAAATTTAACATTTCCGCTACTTTGAGCTCAGTTTCAAGCCATTTCCAATACTAAAACCAATCAAAATCATCTCTATATCTGTAATATATCTTCCATTCTATCAAATGAGATCAAGAAATCGCAAATACAACTATAAAAAGTACACGAAAAAACACTGCGAAGTCGCTGTTTTAATAGAAAATTACAGTTTCAGGTTTTTTTTCTCTCATTATGCACTGTGTGCTGCAGGCTTTGTTTTATGTGGTGCACACTTACCACATAGATGTATTCTCTCATATCCAGGCCCAAATTTACCGCTCACAGCTTATCTGAGTGAGCTGAGCTCAAAGCCGTAGAACTACGGCATGGACCCTGAAAGGGTTAAGACCATTAAGACTACAAATATTTTAAGGTAAGTAATGAGTGTACTGTACAAATAATGTTATCACTCTAGGGCACTTTAACCCTTAAACGGTCCAAACGTATATATACGTTAGTACTGCTACGGCCCCAAACGTATATTAACGTTTTATTTTTCCTGCCTCCAAATTTGGCACGATTGGCCTGAGATGCCTGGTCAGCATAGAATGGGTCTTAACACTTGGTTTGTGCCATATTAAAAAAATCTGGGACCACTTAGTACCTTGTGGGAGCACCAGTTAAATTGAGCACCAGCTAGAGCAAACAGTGTGGTAAACACCAAGGATTCACTGATGTCATGTCATATTAACACTCCTTTTAAGTGGAAAGTGATGTCGGCAGGCTGGCCACCTGGCTGGCCAGCAGCTGGTTGGCCACCTGGCTGGCCAGCAGATAGCTGGTCAGCTGGGTACCTGATTGGCTGTCTATCTGTCTGTATCTATCTGTCTCTTTGTCTCTATCTCACAGGAATACATACAGTAGACCCTCATTTAGCACGACTTTATGTTGCGCGTTTTGGGTATTACGCGATTGAAGAATTGCGGCACATTTTTATCTAACACGACATAAACCTTATATTACGCGATTCGCTGGAGCGCGCGGTCGCCTGCGGTGGGTTAAACCATTGAGTCAGTGGGGGAGTCCAACTGCTATCCCCAGCCACCCTCACCCACCCACGCATCTCTCCCAGCGTTCAGTTTGATTCATACGTGTACATATGTGTTTATTTACATACATTTTATCATTTTCATTGCATTTTGATAAATCTTTGTACACATAAAAAGCGGTAAACATAAGTCTGACTGACTGACTTGACTGAATGACTTACTGATTTGACTGAATGACTTGACTGAATGACTTACTGACTTGACTGAATGACTCACTGACTTGACTGAATGATTCACTGACTTGACTGAATGACTCACTGACTTGGCTGAATCACTTGACTGACTTACTGAATCACTTGACTGACTTACTGAATCACTTGACTGACTTACTGAATCACTTGACTGACTTACTGAATCACTTGACTGACTTACTGAATCAATCACTTGACTGACTTACTGAATCAATCACTTGACTGACTACTGAATCAATCGACTGCTTACTGAATCAATCACTTGACTGACTTACTGAATCAATCACTTGACTGACTTACTGAATCAATCACTTGACTGACTTACTGAATCAATCACTTAACTAACTTACTGAATCAATCACTTGACTGACTTACTGAATGACTTGACTGACTTCCTGAATCATTTGCCTGACTTACTGAATGACTTACTGAATGACTTGACTGACTTTCTGAATGACTTGACTGACTTACTGAATGACTTGACTGACTTACTGAATGACTTGACTGATTGAATGACTTAAAGTTAGACACACTAGTACAACCATCGACTTCAGTACCAGAACCTCTACCATTCACCTCAGCCCAGTAGGGCCACAGCATAACTCTCCACTCTCTTTACAATCATCCACAAACATCATTACCCACAATTTAAGGTAAGAAATACTATTATTTCTATTGCATTTGTAGTCTTAAGCAGTAATATATCAAGACAATGAACTACAATTACATATTTGCCTTCAATTTTGCAAGATCTGTTGGTCTAAAAAAAAATTTGTTTGGCTTTTTGGGGACTCCCAGGAACATAACCCTATTTTTCCCATAAGTTCTTCTAATTATCAACACGATTTTACCACACGATGTTTTCAGGACCGTAACTACTGTGTTAAATGAGGGTCTACTGTACATAATCTAAATCTAAGATCTATATATTATATAATAATTTAAACAGTAAATTATCATATTGTAATTTTGAAATAATTTTAACTAGAATAAACTCAATAAATTTCTCATATTAAGTACCTAGTTTTAAGGACTAGAAAAAGCTCCCTAATGCATGGCATGTCAGTGCTCCCACTCAATTTACATTGTAACTATACCATAACCTGCAATGAAATAAATTGTTTGTTGTTTGTTTGTTTAAATACAATTATACATAGTTAAATTACCTAGATAACAAAATCAAGACAAAGTGATATAATGTGCTTGTGATCTGTGTAATACCAGTTGGTTTATGAGCTACTCTCTGAGACAAGCAGACAGAAAGGAGACGACACACAGGCAGATAGAAAGACAGACAGACAGATACAGACAGGCAGACAGGTTTGCGTAACAAATAAAGGGAAGCAGTGTAAGCTCATCAAATGTCATCACTGTAATTACTGGACTGATTAGAGAAGATAAGACTACCCTCACCCCTCATCAAATGTTACCAATCATTAGTGGAGATCAGATGAGATAAGGCAGTGACACACATCTTACATAATGCTTCAAGGGAACTTTATTACTATCATTATTATGATTATTATTATTATTATGCACTATTATTCTTATTCTTATTATTATGCACTATCATTATTATTATGCACTATCATTATTATTATTATTTTATGCACTATCATTATTATTATTTTATGCACTATCATTATTATTATTATTTTATGCACTATCATTATTATTATTATTATTATTTGAGTACACTTTCAGTACCTAATATTAGTGTCAGAACAAAGATTATCTATGAAATCACAAGAACTACTATAAATTGTAATTATCAGAACATAAAAATTATATAAAATAATAAAAAAAAAGAAAAAAAGGTATATCGGCAACAATTCTGTAAGCGGCAGGACTCCTGTTGCTGTCAGGTGAGCATCCAGTGCCAACTTCTCTGCCTCATATCTCAGTAAGTACTGACCCTATATTTTTTTTTTATCCTATTATACTTAAAAAAATGTGCTCTTTATTTCTATAAAAAAAAAAATCAAAATATTTGGGGCACTGGGCGAGCGAACGTATATATACGTTTGGACCGTTTAAGGGTTAAATGTCTAGTATATAATGTAATGTTCACTTGAGGAGAAACAAAGCCAGACTGACCTACGACGGCTGCGTTGGGAGGTGCGCAGGCGCGGGCAGGCGGACAGGTCTGGTACAAAACACGGGGCACAGTGCGAAACTCGGGACAAAATTTAGCTGAAAAAACGGTTCTAAACTCGAAAAGTACAATACTCAGGGCGTACAAAACTCGAGGTTCCACTGTACACACACAGTACACTCATTATTTACCTCAAAATATTTGTAGTCTTAATGTAGGATGAGAGGTGAGTAGCATTTACTGTAGGAAGTCAGGTGTAGGAGGTATGGTAGCCTTCCCGGCCACCCCACCCACACATAATATACAACATTTAAAGCGCCCTAGAGCGATAAAATACATATACATGTACAGTACACTCATTACTTACCTTAAAATATTTGTAGTCTTAATAGTCTTAATGTAGGGTGAGAGGTGAATAGTATTTATTTGTAGGAAGTTAGGTGTGGGAGGTATGGTAGCCAGCCAGGACACCCCACCTACTACAACATTTAACCCTTTCACTGTCGGTCCCTTAATATTACGGCTTGAGATCCAGTGTCGGTCCTGTAATACTACGCCAAAATTCTAGCAGCTTCAAATCTAGCGGGAGAAAGCTGGTAGGCCTAAATGTGAGAGAATGGGTCTGCGTTGTCAGTGTGCGCAAAATAAAAAATATCGGGGAGACTGCAGTGCATTGTGGAGAGTTAATTCAGTACACCTTGGTCACCAAGTCTAACTGTAAGGAATACCTTACTCTCCGGCGAATTGGGACTCTTCCTTTCCCAAGTGATACTTCTAACACAGATTGAGGTGTCAGTGGAGATGAATTTCATGGTTTTGAGGAGTTTGTAACAGAAAGCAATGCCCAGGATACCAGAAATAGTGCTGAAAACCCAGATGATTATCAACCTTCCACCAAACAACATAGCACCATATGTGTAGATTACCTAGGATAACCCAAAAAAGATCACAGGTCTCGACAGTGAAAGGGTTTAAGTGCCCTAGAGCAATAAAATGCATATACAGTACACTCATTACTTACCTTAAAATATTTGTAGTCTTAATGAAGGGTGAGAGGTGAATAAACGATATAAAAATGAATAAACAAGAGAGAGAGAATGAGTAAGTGAGAGAGGACAGAGCCGCAGATTATGTAAACAAACAGACGAACGCCTTTTGGTTGATAAACATTCATTCCCATGTGTGTGAATTTTATACCATAACACAAACACCTTACATTGTATATAAGTTGTCTCCATGTTGGTAAAGTAGAATAAATAAAGAGCAACACTCCCATTTTCATGTAACACACCATTTTTAGAAGGAATAGTGCTCTGAGTGAAGGCATGCAAAAGGAATAATTTTCTACAGTTACCCCCAGTAATACTATTGTGTACACATTTTCTTTGGTATTTAGCTAGAGAAAACGTTATTCTTTCCGACACTCTGACAAGATGACTGGAAAAACATCTCATATTTATATGTTAATTTATTCTACTGTGGGGTGTATTTATCATGCTTATATGTTATGTAGCATGTTTACTATATAATTTTGAAAAAATATCATAGATGGATTAATCAAAATGTCTATTAACGTAATACAGTGGACCCCCGACTATCGGCCGGTCTGAGTATCGGCTGACTCGAGTTTCGATTGCTTTTTTCAGCCCAATTTTTCCCCGACTATCGGCCGTTTCCCCGAGTTTCGGTCCGCGTACCAGACCTGTCCGCCTCCCCGAGCAGGCGTCGTGAGCCAGTCTAGCTTTGTTTACCATTGAGTGAACATTACCCAGCATGCTCATTCAAACATTTCACAATAATTTTATTGTGTTTATTGATTGTCACTGTGAAATATAAGTCACCATGGGTCCAAAGAAGATTCCTAGTGGCACCCCTGTGGTAAAGAAAGTGAGGAACACCATCAAACTGAAGAAGGAGATACAGTAGACCCTCGGTTTTCGCCGAAAATTCTTTCCAGAATGCTGCTCAAGTGCCATTACCGAACGAATTTACTTCCTTAAGAAATAATGTCAAGTAGGTTAGTCTATTTCAGACCCCCAAAAATACACTTGCAAAAGCACTTATGAAAATACACTTACATAAATGTTCGAGTTAGGAGATGACCAAAACCGAGGGACCACTGTAGTAGAAAAATATAGTGATAGTGTATCCATGGCAATAATTTGTGAAAAGGCAAGGCAGTTGCACGCAGATCTTGTCAAGAAAATGCCTGGAACCAGTGCTCATGTGAGTGATTTTAAGGCCAGCAAAGGCTGGTTTGACAGATTTAGGAAACGTAGCGGCATACACAGTGTTGTAAGGCATGGTGAGGCAGCCAGTTCAGACAAACTTGCTGCTGAAAAGTTTGTTCCTGAAGTGCCATATTGCACTTCAGGAACATGTCAAAGAGGCACCAGAAACAGAGGACTGTGGACAGTTATTTTGTGAGACAGGGGTCCAGTGACTCTCAAGCTGGTCCTAGTGGCATTAAAAAACCAAAAAGGGAAGTAACATGTACCTGCATGCCAGCACAGTGTGTAAGTTTATTTAGGTACAGGTACACATAAGTATTATCAGAGTACAGTGGACCCTCGGTTTTTGTTCACCTCCAAACTCGAACAATTATGTAAGTGTATTTTTATAAGAGCTTTTGTAAGTGTATTTTTGGGGGTCTGAAACGACTAATCTAATTTACATTTGTCCTTATGGGAAAAAATTTGTTCGGTAACAGCACTTGAACAGCATTCTGGAAAGAATTTTGAATGAAAACCGAGGGTCCACTGTACATATAAAATATGAAATAACTTTAAAACACTTGAAATTCTGGAAAATTTCCAGACATAATGGAGAGTCGTGGTCACAGAGAATGTAAACAAACCGGGTGGTCCACAGTGTCCATATTAGAAAGTCAGGTGAGGGAGCTGTATAGAGTTTTGGTCATAATTTGAAATACAGTAGACCGTCATTTAGCACGAGATTATGTTACACGTTATGGGTATTGCACGATTGAAGAATTGCGGCACATTATTATCTAACACGACGTAAAAATGATATTACACGGTTCGCGGGAGGGGAAAAAATTTTGAGTGCACGGTAGCCCGCGGTGGGTTAAACCATTGAGTCAGTAAGGGTCCTACTGAGGGTAGCTATGAGCCACATCAAGTGTTTAATGCTGACGAGACAAGTGTTTTCTGGAAGAAAATGCCAACACGAACTTATATCAGTGAGCAAGAGAAACGTGCACCAGGCTTCAAGAAAGCAAAGGATCGCTTCACCTTGCTCCTTTGCGGTAATGCATCAGGTGATTTCAAGTGTAAGCCCAATCCTCGTGCTTAGAGGAAAAGGGAATTTGTTTTTCCTTCCCGCAAACTGTAAGTTTATTCAGATACACGGGGCCAGGAGCTGAGTCTCGACCCCTGCAACCACAATTAGGTGAGTACAGTTACATTGATTATCATACATAGCAGCATATGTGTAGAGAACCTAGGATAACCCAAAAAAGTCAGACAGAATCGAAATAAGTCACTGATTTTTTTGGGTTATCCTAGGTTCTCTACACATATGCTGCTATGTATGATAATCTTTTTAATTCTATCTGTGTATACCTGAATAAACTTACTTACAGTTTGCGGGAAGGAAAAACAAATTCCCATTCCCTCAAGAGGCCGCCTTGTTGTTGTTCAGCGGGTAACACAACCCGCCCCTGACCCAACCATCCCACCCTGACCCCACCATCCGTATTTCATAGGCGTCAAAAAGAGTCCTCTGCTACAAGCCAGCTGTGTTTGTGAAGAATGAGAGAGTGAATTGTGTTTTGATCTTTAAATTACTATATCTTGTATCTGACAAGCAAGCATGACACCCAGTATGCATACCAGTGTTGCTCAAAGTGGCAAGAAAAGGTATAAGCATTTAAGTCTTAGAATTAACGAAGAAAACAAAGATATTAGACAAGACATAACCCGTGGCCGTAATGAAGTGTTACTTTGTACACATAAAAAGATGTAAACATAAGTTTGTGTGACTGACTGACTGACTGACTTGACTGACTGACTGACTGACTTGATTGACTTACTGAATCACTTGACTGACTTACTGAATCACTTGACTGACTTACTGAATCACTTGACTGACTTACTGAATCACTTGACTGACTTACTGAATCACTTGACTGACTTACTGAATCACTTGACTGACTTACTGAATCACTTGACTGACTTACTGAATCACTTGACTGACTTACTGAATCACTTGACTGACTTACTGAATCACTTAAAGTTAGACATTCAGTACAACTATGACTTCAGTTCCAGAACCTCTACTATCCACCTCAGCCCAGTAGGGCCACAGCATAACTCTCCACTCTCTTCACAATCACCAGCACCCACAATTTAAGGTAAATACTATTATTTCTGTTACATTTGTAGTCTTAAGCAGTAAAAACAACATAATAAATCACGATAATGAACTACAATTACATATTCACTTTTATTTTTGTAAGATCTGTTGGTCTAAAAAACTTGTTTGGCTTTTTGGGGACTCCCAGGAACGTAACCTTATTTTTCCCATAAGTTCTTTTAATTATCTAACACGACGTTTTCAGGAATGTAACTACCGTGCTAAATGACGATTTACTGTACCCGTATTAGCGGAACTCCGTAAGGCAAAACGCCATAGACCGGGGCCCTACTGTATATACTACACCAAGTTTACTTTAATTCCTATTTATAAAAATCAGGGAATTCTTAATTGGCAAAGTTCAGGTGAAATGCAGCCTTGACGACTTACATGAAGTTGATAGACATTAAATCTAACAAACCAATCTGTCACTTCAATCTGATGATAACAAATTCCCACTCTAGACAGCATACTCCACCTATATTCAGAACCTTAAAACTACTCACCATAAAAAATATTCATACCTATTCATGTGCCTTCTACATACATAAAACTCTACATGCTAATATCAACCCTGCGCTCAGAATTCTCCTCAACAACTTTAATAGGTCCCACGAACATGACACAAGACACAGATCACTATTTGACATACCCCGAGTCCATACTAACCAATGTAAAAATTCTATGCACATAAAGGGCCCCAGAATCTGGAATTCATTACCAGTAAATATCAAGTTAACCTTGTCGGAAAATAAATTCAAGACTCTTCTCAAAAATCACCTACTCACCCTATACTAAATACTCATACTGTAACAAATTTCCAAACCCAATATTATTTTACTTAAGATGATCTCAATTTGATATGTTCATCCTCCTTAACACTTGTTGCAATTTCATATCATCATATTCTCATTTAAAATCTTATAGTATCATCATTTTCTTAATTTGAAATAAAATATATATCTAGAAGAAACTCTAAAAACAATTTCTAGTATTGTTATTATACTAGTGTAGCATCAACATACTGTAACTTGAAATAAATTATACAACTAGATTAAACTCAACCAATTTCTCTTGTATTGTCTTTTAATAGTATGTATAACCATATAATAATTTAAATAATACAGAACTAGAATAAACTCAATCAATTTCTTTAGCATTAAGTACTTAGTGAATAAGTCTCTAGAATAAACTGCCCCTAATGCCATGGCATGCCAGTGGCTCTCCTTGCATTACAGTTTTATAATTGTTTTATAATTGTAACTACCAATAACATTGTACACTTGTAACATGCATAGAAATAAAAATTATTATTATTATTATTATTATTATGATTACAGGAGGGCCCTACTCATATGGCTCTTAAGGTTTGTGACCCCAAACGATAAGTGAAAATCGCCGGATGATAAAGAGCCGTTTTTTCAATATTAAACATGTCTAAAATGCCTGATAACATGTTTACAATATATTAAGTGCTCAATACAGCTAGGCATAAGAAAAGATAAAAAAGTAAAATAAATACACAGTACATACAATACTTAACCCTTTCAGGGTTGGTGCCGTACTAGTACGTTTTACAAGCAGGGGTTGGTGCCGTACTAGTACAGTGGTACCTCGAGTTACGATGGTCTCCAAAATCGCCCTTTTATGTAAGTTTATTTTTTTAAATGCTTTTGTAGGTATATTTTTGGGGGTGTAAAAGGACTAGTCTATTTTACATTATTCCTTATGGGGATAAATTCGTTTGGTAATGGCACTTGAACAGCATTCTCGAACGAAAAAATATCGTAACTCGAGGTACCACTGTATGTGTAAATTCTAGTGGCCCTAAGTCGAGGGGGAGAAAGCTGGTAAGCCTGCATGTGATAGAATGGGTCTATGTGGTAAGTGTGCGCAGTAGGAAAAAAATCTATGCACCAGCATTGCATTGTGGGAGTTGTAATTCAGTGCACCTTTGTCACCAAGCCATGCGGTAAAAAATACCTCACTCCCGCAGTGTGAGTGGTTGGGAAGGCAGTGTGGAAGACAGTGGGGTGGGTGGGGAAGACAGTTGGGAGAGTGGGGAAGACAGTGGGGGAGTGGGGAAGACAGTGGGAAGGCAGTGTGGTGGGTAGGGAAGACAGTGGGGTGGGAAAGACAGTAGGGGGTGGGGAAGACAGTGGGTGGGTGGGGAGACAGTGGGGTGGGGAAGACAGCAGGGGGTGGGGAAGCAGTGGGTGGGTGGGGAAGACAGTGGGGAGTGGGGAATGTGGGGGTGGGGCAGACAGTGGGGGCGTGGGG
>WNWK01037332.1:0-18582 GCA_009830355.1 Cherax destructor | reverse complement strand
CTCAAAACCCCCCTCTCACCCAAACCTAAATGATCATACTATAAACTATTTTGAAAAATGCTCATTGTTACTTTCCTATCGATAATCTAAATTTTTTTAATAATATGTTACTTTAAATTTTCCCCCTACTCATATTATAAGTTAATGTCAAAAATGCTCAATTTTTTATTTTCCTTAAGATAATCTAAATTTCCCAAATATTATCATTCAAGAATCTTAACCCCTGTAACAATCTAAGATCTAATATCATTATATAATAATTTAAACAGTAAAATTTCATCATATTGTAATTTTGAAAATAATTTTTAACTAGAATAAACTCAATAAATTTCTCTAATATTAAGTACATAGTTTTTAAGGACTAGAAAAAGCTGCCCTAATCCCCTTGGCATGTCGGTGGCTCTCCTTGCACTCAATTTACATTGTAACTTCCGATACCCATGTAATCTGCAATGAAATAAAATTTGTTTGTTTGTTTGTTGTAATATGTACCAAATGAAGACTGGCAACAGACTACCATATGGTGAATTTTATTTGTCTGTCATCAGATAACTAATATTCAAGTACTAGATCCCAAACCTGCAATACAAAACTCCCCATGAACTGATCACCAAATGCCCTCTCTTTTGGGGTAAAAAGGTGATCACTTCCTAATACAACTTTCTTCAACTAAGAAGAAATGGGCCCCAGAAAACATGTTTTGTCTGTATACACAAAAAAGACGCCCCCCAAAATCTAAAGACACCTTTTTTATGGGGAGGAGTGTAAAACACCACTGTGCATGACACCATGTTTCAAAGAGTTCCACAGAATGCAGCAGTTCTAGGAACATATCCAGTGATTATACAGTGGGGACTTTACTGCATTTTGCCTTGTGGCATTCCACTAATATGGACATTTCAAATTATGCCCCGAAACTCACTATCGGCTGCCCCACCTGACTCTTAAATACAGTCATCATGTGCCCCCCTGGTTTGTTTACATTTCCATGAGAACATCTTTCCATTATGTCTGGAAACTTTCCAAAAAATTTTAAGTGTTTTAAAGTTATTTTTTTCTATTTTATATATACAGCCTCTCCTCACTTAGTGACGGGACTTGTTTATCGTGACTCAGACTTACATGGGCTCTCTGACCAGTATGATACCTAAGTAATGTATTTGGGGCTGATTTCCTCTATTCTGTTTATTACAGTATGCAATACACTACTGTATAAACATTTAAAAATATACCAGAAATGTTATAAATGGTGCAAGGTGACATGGGAAAAAAATATCCCAAAAATGGTTGACACAAACCCCCTACCATTATAGTATGCTCTTCACTTAGTACAAATTTGTTTTTCTGACGTGGTCTTAGGGCGGAACTTGGGCGTTAAGTGAGGGGAGGCTGTACTCTGATAATTTCTTATGTGTACCCGCCTAAATAAACTTACACACTGTGCTGGCATGCAGGTACACATTAAAAAAACACTAAGAGTGTCTTATTAGTCTTGAAGATGCCATATTATTAATAATAATAATCATAAAACAATAGCCACTTTGAGGTGCATTAAATGTTGTATATTATTTTAATAAAAACATTTTCATTAATCCAACTATGATATTTTTTCAAAATTATACAATAAACATGCTATGTAACTTTTTTTTTTAACACGTCGGCCGTCTCCCACCGAGGCAGGGTGACCCAAAAAGAAAGAAAATACACAAAAGAAAATACTTTCATCATTCAACACTTTCACCTCACTCACACATAATCACTGTCTTTGCAGAGGCACTAAGATACGACAGCTAAGAAAATCCCTCCAATCCCCTCCTTTAAAGTGCAGGCATTGTACTTCCCATTTCCAGGACTCAAGTCCAACTAAATCAATTAACTGGTTTCCCTGAATCCCTTCACAAAATATTACCCTGCTCACACTCCAACAGCTTGTCAGGTCCCAAAAACCATTCGTCTCCATTCACTCCTATCTAACACGCTCACACATGCTTGCTGGAAGTCCAAGCCCCTCGCCCACAAAACCTCCTTTACCCCTCTCTCCAACCTTTTCGAGATGACCCCTACCCCGCCTTCCTTTTCCTACAGATTTATACGCTCTCCAAGTCATTCTACTTTGATCCATTCTTTCTAAATGACCAAACAACCTCAACAACCCCTCTTCATCCCTCTGACAAATACTTTTAGTAACTCCACACCTCCTCTTAATTTCCATACTCCGAATTTTTTGCATAATATTTACACCACACATTGCCCTTAGACAGGACATCTCCACTGCCTCCAGCCGCCTCCTCGCTGCAGCATTTGCAACCCATGCTTCACACCCATATAAGAGTGTTGGTACCACTATACTTTTGTACATTCCCTTCTTTGCCTCCATGGATAACGTTTTTTGTCTCCACAGATACCTCAATGCACCACTCGCCTTTTTACCTTCATCAATTCTATGGTTAACCTCATCCTTCACAAACCCATCCACTGACAAGTCAAATCCCAAATATCTGAAAACATTCACTTCTTCCATAAACCCTCTCTCCAATGTGATATCCAATTTTTCTTTATTTAAATCGTTTGATACCCTCATCACCTTACTCTTATCTATGTTCACTTTCAACTTTCTACCTTTACACACCCTCCCAAACTCGTCCACTAACCTTTGCAACTTTTCTTTAGAATCTCCCATAAGCACAGTATCATCAGCAAAAAGTAATTGTGTCAACTCTCATTTTGCATTTGATTCCCCATAATTTAATCCCACCCCTCTCCCCAACACCCTAGCATTTACTTCTTTTGCAACCACATCTATAAATATATTAAACAACCATGGTGACATTACACATCCCTGTCTAAGACCTACTTTTACTGGGAATTAATCTCCCTCTCTCCTACACACCTTAACCTGAGCCTCACTATCCTCATAAAAACTCTTTACAGCATTCAGTAACTTACTACCTATTCCATACACTTGCAACATTTGCCACATTGCTCCCTATCCACTCTATCATATGCCTTTTCTAAATCCATAAATGCAATGAAAACTTCCCTACCTTTATCTAAATACTGTTCACATATATGCTTCAATATAAACACTTGATCTACACATCCCCTACCCACTCTAAAGCCTCCTTGCTCATCTGCAATCCTACTCTCTGTCTTACCTCTAATTCTTTCAATAATAACCCTACTGTACACTTTACCTGGTATACTCAGTAAACTTATTCCCCTATAATTCTTACAGTCTCTTTCATCCCTCTTCCCTTTATATAAAGGAACTATACATGCTCTTTGCCAATCCCTAGGTACCTTCCCTCTTTCATACATTTATTAAACAAAAATACCAATCACTCCAACACTATATCCCCCCAGCTTTTAACATTTCTGTCATGATCCCGTCAGTTCCAGCTGCTTTACCCCCTTTCATTCTACATAATGCCTCACGCACCTCCCCCCACACTCACATCCTGCTCTTCTTCACTCCTAAACAATGTTATACCTCCCTGGCCAGTGAATGAAATTACTGCCTCCCTTTTTTCATCGACATTTAACCCTTTGGGGGTCGACAGGCCTTCTTAGAAACACGTTCTCAGGGTCGAAAATGTTTTGGAAAAAACAATTCTTATGAAATGATAGAGAATCTTTTTCCGATCATAACGACACAAAAAGTTTGAAATTTGAATGAAAACGTACGGAATTATGCTCTTGCGAAGTTATCGGTCTCGAAGATGCTTACGCATCAGCGATTTCACCCACTTTGAGCCCTATTTTTGGCCAATTCTAATGTTCCAGTCCACTAAAATCATAGCTACTTTGCTAGAACTCCATTTCTTCTATCGATTGAGTACAAGAAACTGCCTATTTACCAATCTCAACTACCCAAAATAGTGGTCAGAAAATGATAATTTGGCCAATTTCACACAAATTTCAAACAATGCCAATTTCAAAATAGGGTCCCTAATAAACAAGGCAGACATTCCTGGCACTAAAATAACATCTCTGTTTATTAGTCACGTCTCCAGGCCCCTCTTACATTACTTTTGCTTTCCATTTTGAATTTTTATTCTCACAAAAAATAGAAGATTTACTGTAATGTATACAACTGCATCATTGTAAAAATGGTATAAATAATATCAGCGCACTTGTGCAAGAATATTAGACTCGCCAGTTGATGTGTATTGGACGCATGGTGTGATTTGTTTACTCTTGAATATCGGTGAAAATCAAATAATTTTGCTACTTTGAGCTCAATTTGAAGGTACAGTGGACCCCCAGTGTTCGTCCTGCTCCAAACTCGCCCTTTTATGTAAGTGTATTTTTTTAAATGCTTTTGTAAGTGTATTTTTTGGGGTCTAAAAGGACTAGTCTACTTTACATTATTCCTTATGGGAATAAATTTGTTTGGTAATGGCACTTGAACAGCATTCTGGAACGAAAAAATAACGATAACCGGGGGTCCACTGTACTTGTCATTGTCAAACCAATAAAATCATCTCTATTTCTGTAATATATCTTCCATTCTATCACATGAGACCAAGAAAACGAGAATACATCAATAAATACCATACGAAAATAGACTGCAAAGTCGCTGTTTTAAACAAAAAAAAAAACAGTCGGAGTTTTTTTTTTCTCATTACGCAGTGTGGTGCAGGATTTTTTTTATACTGCGCACACTGACCACATAGACCCATTCTTTCATATGTAGGCCTACCAGCCGTTTCCTCCTTAATTTGGAGGCGCTAGAATTTACGCGTACTAGTACGGCACCGACCCCAAAAGGGTTAAAAGTTCCTCAAAATATTCCCGCCATCTACCCAATACCTCCAGCTCCCCATCTACTAACTCTCCTACTCTGTTTTTAACTGACAAATCTATTCGTCCACTAGGCTTTCTTAACTTGTTTATCTCCAAAAAATTTTCTTGTTTTCAGGAAAATTTCTTGACAGAGCCTCTCCCACTCTATCATCTGCTCTCCTTTTGCACTTTCTCACCACTCTCTTCACCTTTCTTTTACTCTCCATATACTCCATATACACCCACAGTAGAATAAATTAACATAAATGTGAAATGTTTTTTCAATTGTCTTGTCGGAGTGTCGGGAAGAATAACGTTTTCTCTAGTTCAACACCAAAGAAAATGTGTACACAAAAGTATCATTGGGGGTAACTAGAAAATTATTTCTTTCTTATGCCTTCACTCAGAGCATCATTCCTTCTAAAAATGGTGTTTACATGAGAATGGGATAGTTTCTCTTATTCACCTATGTGTCCAACGTACACAACTTGTACACAATGTAAGGTGTTTGTATTCTCTCGCTCTCTCTCTCTCTCTCGTTTATTCGTTTATTCATTTTGTCTCGTTTACTCACTTCTCACTCTACATTAAGACTACATATATTTTAAGATAAGTAATGAGTGTACTGTAGTACGTATATGTATTTTATTGATCTAGGGCACTTTAAATGTATATGTATTACGTGTGGGTGGGGTGGCCATACCTACCACACCTGACCTCTTACAATAAATACTACTCACCTCTCACCCTACATTTAGACTACAAATATTTTAAGGTAAATAATGAGTGTACTATATATGCATTCAATTACTCTAGGGCACTTTAAATGTATATTATGTGTGGGTGGGATGGCCATACCTACCACACCTGACTACCATACCTACCACACCTGACTACCATACCTACCATACCTGACCTCTTACAATAAATACTACTCACCTCTCACCCTACATTAAGACTATAAATATTTTAAGGTAAGTAATGAGTGTACTTTGTGTGTATTTTACTTTTTATTTTTATGCCTAGTTCTCTTGCTAACTTAATAGTATATGCTAGTGTAAACTTTTCTGACATTTATATCATAAGTGGAAAAAATGGCATTCTGCTTTCCGGCGATGTCCACTTTCTGGCGGTAGCCTGGAACCTAACCTGCTGTATAAGTGGGGCCCTACTGTGTGTACTCACCTAGTTGTGGTTGCAGGGTCGAGTCATAGCTCCTGGCCCCACCTCTTCACTGGCCGCTACTCGGTCACTCTACCCGCTCCATGAGCTTTATCATACCTCTCATTAAAGCTATGTATGGATCCTGCCTCCACTACATCACTTCCCAGACTATTCCACTTCCTGACAACTCTGTGACTGAAGAAATACTTCCTAACATCCCTGTGGTTCATCTGAGTCTTCAACTTCCAACTGTGACCCCTTGTTGCTGTGTCCCACCTCTGGAACATTCTGTTTCTGTCCACCTTGTCGATTCCTCTCAGTATTTTATATGTTGTTATTGTATCTCCTCTATCTCTCCTGTCTTCCAGTGTCATCAGGTCGATTTCTCATAACCTCTCCTCGTAGGACATACCCCTTAGCTCTGGGACTAGTCTTGTTGCAAACCTTTGCACTTTCTCTAGTTTCCTTACATGCTTGGCTAGGTGAGGGTTCCAAACTGGCGCTGCATACTCCAGTATGGGCATAACGTACACAGTGTACAGGGTCCTGAATGACTCCTTATTAAGATGTCGGAATGCTGTTCTTAGGTTTGCCAGGCGTCCGTATGCTGCAGCAGTTATTTGGTTGATGTGCGCCTCAGGAGATGTGCCTGGTGTTATACTCACCCCAAGATCCTTTTCCTTGAGTGA
Source organism: Cherax destructor (assembly GCA_009830355.1). Classification (NCBI taxonomy): domain Eukaryota; kingdom Metazoa; phylum Arthropoda; class Malacostraca; order Decapoda; family Parastacidae; genus Cherax; species Cherax destructor. Next base: position 11,944 of record WNWK01037332.1, on the reverse strand, counting down.
GGTTTGTAGGCTCTGGCCCCCTAAACTATACACCGTCTGTGGTCTTCTTTGCCCTTCCCCAATCTTCATGACTTTGCACTTGGTGGAGTTGAATTCCAGGAGCCAGTTGCTGGACCAGGCCTGCAGCCTGTCCAGATCCCTCTGTAGTTCTGCCTGGTCCTCTTCCGATTGAATTCTTCTCATCAACTTCACATCATTTGCAAACAGGGACACTTCGGAGTCTATTCCTTCCGTCATGTCGTTCACAAATACCAGAAACAGCACTGGTCCTAGGACTGATCCCTGTGGCTCCCCGCTCGTTACAGGCGCTCACTCTGACACCTTGCCACGTACCATGACTCGCTTTTGTCTTTCTGACAGGTATTCCCTGATCCATTGTAGTGCCTTCCCTGTTATCCTTGCCTGGTCCTCCAGCTTTTGCACTAATCTCTTGTGTGAAACTGTCCAAGAAAATGCAATCTACCCACCCCTCTCTCTCTCTCTCTCTCTTGTCTTACTGCCGTCACCCTGTCATAGAACTCCAGTAGGTTTACCTGGTATATTCAGTAAACTTATTCCCCTATAATTCTTACACTCTCTTTTATCCCCCTTCCCTTTATATAAAGGAACTATACATGCTCTCTGCCAATCCCTAGGTACCTTCCCCTCTTTCATACATTTATTAAACAAAAATACCAACCACTCCAGCACTATATCCCCCCTGCTTTTAACATTTCTGTCATGATTTCGTCAATTCCAGCTGCTTTACCCCCTTTCATTCTACGTAATGCCTCACGCACCTCCCCCACACTCACATCCTGCTCTTCTTCGCTCCTAAACGATGTTGTACCTCCCTGGCTAGTACATGAAATTACCGCCTCCCTTTTTTCATCGACATTTAAAAGTTCCTCAAAATATTCCCGCCATCTACCCAATACCTCCAGCTCCCCATCTACTAACTCCCCTACTCTGTTTTTAACTGACAAATCCATTCGTTCCCTAGGCTTTCTTACCTTGTTTATCTCACTCCAAAATTTTTTCTTGTTTTCAGCAAAATTTCTTGACAGAGCCTCTCCCATTCTTTCATCTGCTCTTCTTTTGCACTCTCTCACCACTCTCTTCACCTTTATTTTACTCTCCATATACTCTGTTCTTCTATTAACACTTCTGTTTTGTAAAAACCTCTCATAAGCTACCTTTTTCTCTTTTATCACACCCTTTACTTCTTCATTCCACCACTCACTCCTCTTTCCTCCTGCACCCACCCTCCTATAGCCACAAACTTCTGCCCCACATTCTAATACTGCATTTTTAAAACTATCCCAACTCTCTTCAACCCCCCCACTACTCATACTTGCACTAGCCCACCTTTCTGCCAATAGTTCCTTATATCTCACCCTAACTTCCTCCTCCCTTAGTTTATACACTTTTACCTCTCTCTTACTTGCTGTTGCCATTTTCTTTTGTCCCATCTACCTTTACTCTAACTGTAGCTACAACCAAATAATGATCTGATATATCCGTTGCCCCTCTATAAACATGTACATCCTGAAGCCTACCCATCAACCTTTTATCCACCAATACATAATCCAACAAACTACTTTCCTTACGTGCTATATCATACCTTGTATATTTATTTATCCTCTTTTTCATAAAATATGTATTACTTATTACCAAACCTCTTTCTACACATAGCTCAATTAATGGTTCCCATTTACATTTACCCCTGACACCCCAAATTTACCTACTACTCCCTCCACAACATTTTTACCCACTTTAGCATTAAGATCCCCAACCACAATTACTCTCTCACTTGGTTCAAAACTCCCCACACACTCACTCAACATTTCCCAAAATCTCTCTCTCTCTCCTCTACACTTCTCTCTTCTCCAGGTGCATAAACACTTACTATAACCCACTTTTCACATCCAACCTTTATTTTACTCCACATAATCCTTGAATTTATACATTTATATTCTTTCTTTACCTGCCATAACTGATTATTCAACATTATTGCCACTCCTTCTTTAGCTCTAACTCTATTTGAAACCCCTGATCTATTCCCATTTAATTCTCACTCTGAAACTCTCCTACCCCCTTCAGCTTTGTCTCACTTAAAGCCAGGACATCCAGCTTCTTTTCATTCATAACATCTACAATCATCTCTTTCTTATCATTCACACAACATCCACGCACATTCAAACATCCCACTTTGACGGTTTTCTTCTTCTTCTTTTTAGTAAGCTATACAGGAAAAGGGGTTACTAGCCCATTGTTCCTGGCATTTTAGTTGACTTTTACAACACGCATGGCTTACGGAGGAAAGATTCTTATTCCACTTCCCCATGGATATGAACTTGTAGAAATATATTAAGTTAGCGATAGAACTAGGCATTAAAAAACAATAAAAAGTAAAATACACACACAGTACACTCATTATTTACCTCAAAATATTTGTAGTCCTAATGTAGGGCAAAAGGTGATTAGTATTTACTGTATGAAGTCAGTTGTGGTAGCCCTCCTGGCCACCCCACCCACACATAATATACTATGACACTTAAAACACCCTAGAGCGATAAAATGAATAAAGTATACAGTACACTCATTACTTACCTTAAAATATTTGTAGTCTTAATGAAGGGTGAGAGGTGAGTAAGCGAGATAAAATTGAATAAACGAAATGTCTATACAGTGGTCCTCCGAGTTACGTACACCCCGGAAATCGTACAATTATGTAAGTATAATATTGTAAGTGCTTGTGGAAGTGTATTTTTGGGGGTCTCAAATAAACTAACCTACGTGACATTTTTCCTTAAGGGAGTAAATTCGTTTGGTAATGGCGCTTGAGCAAGCTTCTGGAGTGAAGTTTTTACGATACTCGGGGGACCACTGTATTAATGTAATATACGACATTTAATGTGCCTAAGAGATTGTATGGTGTCAAGAGTAGAGAGACTTTTAGTGATTTTAATGTGTACCTGCACACCAATACAGTGTGTAAGTATATTTAGGTACAGGTACACATAAGTATAATTGTCAGAGTACAATGGTCCCTCAGTTTTCGTGCATCTCCAAACTCGAACATTTATGTAAGTGTATTTTCGTAAGTGCTGTTGCAAGTGTATTTTTGGGGGTCTGAAATAGACTAACCTACGTGACATTATTTCTTAAGGAAGTAAATTCGTTCGGTAATGGCACTTGAGCAGCATTCTGGAACGAATTTTCGGCGAAAACCGAGGGACCACTGTATATATAAAATACACAATAACTTTAAAACACTTGAAATTTTGGAAAATTTCCAGACATAATAGAGATGTGCTCACGGAGAATGTAAACAAACCGGGTGGGGCGCGCTATATTTGAAAGACCGCTCGCTGTATAGCAAATTTTGGTCATAATTTGAAATCCCATATTAACAGAACACCATAAGATGAAATGCCGTAAAGTGGGGCCCTACTGTATACATGTAGTTCTTCTGTCTTCCAATTATGTCCTTGAATTTGTATTGATAAAGCCACTGGACGGCAAAATGTCTACAATAAAGATACCCAGATGTTGCATGTGTCTAATTTTTCAACTTGTCGGTATTGTATACTGTTCTTGTACAACTTTCGTCATCATTCACTACATCACTGTGTTGCCAGAGGTGCTCCTACACTACAGTTAAAAAACTGCAACATATCAACACCCCTCCTTCAGAGCACAGGCACTGTACTTCCCATCTCCAGGACTCAAGTCTGGCATGCTGGTTTCCCTGAATCCTTTCATAAATGTTACTTTGCTCACACACAAAACCTCCTTTACCCCCTCCCTCCAACCTTTCCTAGGCTGACTCCACCTTCCTTCCACTACACTCTCCAAATCATTCTATTTTGTTCCATCCTCTCTAAATGTCTGAACCACCTCAACAACCCCTCCCCCTAATTTTTAAACTTCAGATTCTCTGTATTATATTCACACTACACATTGCCCTCAGACAAGACATCTCCACTGCCTCCAGCCTTCTCCTTGTCACAACATTCACCACCTGTGCTTCACACCCATGTAAGAGCATTGGTATAACTATACTACTCTCATACATATCCCCCTTTGCTTCCAGGGATATTACACATGATATAAAAGCATTTGGTAAAAAATTAAGACAGCATTATTTTTTTTTATAATTTAGCTATTCATACTGAATTGATAAAAAAAAAAAAGGTAGTCACCACAATAAGTGGTGAACCTTCAGAGCGAAAGGTGGAAATAGATACAGTAGATATAGTGCAGTAGGTAGAGGCATGAAAGGTGGCAGTCTACTGTATAAACACACACAACCCGCACATATAAAAAAGAGAGGAGCTTACGACGACGTTTCGGCCCGACTTGGACCATTTACAAAGTCACACTAACACACAGAGATGGGGGAAGTGGTATTTATAGGCAGGCAGACAGGGGAGGGTACCAGAGAGTGGGGTACTAATGAAGTAAGTAGTGGAAGTGGTAGTAGTAGTAATAGTAGTAGTGGAGACAGTCATATTCTAGAGGAGCACTGCAATGAGGCTAGCGGCCCGCAAGGGTGGGCCGCTAGCCCACCCTTGTGAGTGGGGAGGAAAGGAAAGGCGAATAAAATAAAGGACAAATACAAGGCAAAAGAAAAGAAAGAAAGGAAAACCTATAGGAGGAAAAAGGAGAAGAGGGAAGAGAGGAAAGGGGAAGGAATCAGGTTAAGTCACGGGTGTTCTGAAGTTTAGAGCATTTAACAATGTAATGAGAGAGGAAAGCATCAACAGAGACAAAGCCAGGGCTAAGATTCATACAGGGAAAGTTGTGTATAAGGGAGGATTCAACCAGGCGGCGACTATGAAAGTTAGACGTAGGGTAGACAGTTTTAGCAGAAGACCAATCAATAGGATGACTGTGATCTCTGAGATGACTGTCTCCACTACTACTATTAGTACTACTACCACTTCCACTACTTACTTCATTAGTACCCCACTCTCTGGTACCCTTCCCTGTCTGCCTGCCTATAAATACCACTTCCCCCGTCTCTGTGTGTTAGTGTGACTTTGTAAATGGTCCAAGTCGGGCCGAAACGTCATCGTAAGCTCCTCTCTTTTTTATATGTGCGGGTTGTGTGTGTATTGTTCCAGTCACGGTATTGTGCCTTTTTTGTTATTTACTGTATAAACACTTCATTTACAATCATAGTGTACATTTATGCAAATTATTATTGCAAACTAACCCTTGTGCATAAGGGTTAGTTTGCATACGCTCACCTGGATGATGATATTAATTTGCCATATACAATGGACCCCCGAGTAACGAACACCCCGGAAATCATACAAGTATGTAAGTATAATATTGTAAGTGCTTTTGTAAGTGTATTTTTGGGGGTCTGAAATGGACTAACCTACTTGACATTATTTCTTAACCCTTTACCGGGCAGGACCGTGTAGAGACGGTCCTAAACACGTGTTTTTTGCACGTGTCATCCTACTCCCCCAGCGCATCTAGGTTCCCGTTCTCTGTTTCTGACCAATCACAAGCCTTCTGTGAGTCGCTCCAGCTAAGTGAGACCGGCATCTGCTCGCTTCCCATTGGTTGAGAGACCAAAATGTAAACACTTCTCGCTTGGCGTCACCCAGAGCCAGATTTTTGCTCTTCTTCCACTCATATACACTGTGATTATACTCTCTACAATGTCGGTAAGTACTTATTGTTGTGTCCAGTGTGTAAATGAATAGTTTAGGCATATTTTGAGATATATATCAGGAGTTAGATATGCATAATATGAGTGTACCATGCAATTGAAAAAAAGTGCAACAAAAGAGGACCGTGTACAGACGGTCCCGCCCGTCAGGGCCACATTTCAAATTTCAGTAAATAAATATTTATATAAAAATTTCTAGTGCATATATGAATTCTGTAGTGGTCTGGGTGTGTACAGAACATTCTTATTGTCATTCCAGATCAATGAGAAATTGTTCTATTGTGAACCCTTCCAACAGAAGTTCAAATATCTCTGCATTTTGGTGGAAAGTGACTCAGATCCAGAACCAGATGACCTGTTGCCATCTCCAGTGCAGTACCAACGTGCAGAAAGGCCTGATGACAGTGTGAGGTTTGACCAAAATGATAGGTTTGATAAAATGCTAGGTCACTGGCCAGTGCAAGGCAGAATATTTACATGCAATTATTGCAGCAAAACAAAAATCATGTCACATCCTCATTTTTGTGTGCCGTATGCAAGGTAAATCTATGCATCAAGAAGGAAAGAAATTGCTTCATAGCCTTTCATTGTAGCAATTAGTGATCAAGAATGATTGTTTTTCTCAGGAAATTCAGGAATATGGGACTTGAAAGTTTTATCCCTTTGCAATGTGTCCATGTTGCTCTTTGGTTCACTTTTATATTTTTTATACCTACAAAATGTTTGGAAACAAGTTCCATTTGTGTTTTTGATATTGTATATTAGTATAATAAAATAGAAAAATATTTATTTGGTGTTTTATTAACAATTGCAAATTTGCAACATTCAGAATTTGACACCCTTTAACGGTCAGGACCGTCTGTAGACGGTCCTTGAATATTGGCAATTGCGTGAAAAGTTTTTTTTAGAATTTCAATTATATGGGCTCATTATCCTTACATTGAGTTACTCTATCCACTCATATGAAACACATTTCGAAATTATCATTTTCCAGGGAGTGCCCGGTAAAGGGTTAAGGGAGTAAATTCGTTCGGTAATGGCATTTGAGCAGGCTTCTGGAATGAATTTTGTTCGTTACTCGGGGGTCCACTGTATATTAATGAGCACTTTTCTCTATATTGTATGCTTTTTATTCAGACTATAGTATTCTTCTAATTCGCAGAGTGAATTAGAAGAAATTGGCGAAGCAGAAAATCGTTCACGTGTTGAGAAATTCCTGCAAACTGAAATGGCTGTTTCATCAGCTTCACAAGGTGAGAAAGCTCTGTCTGTTTTTGGTTTATAATATCAGAAAGTGTGAACAAAGTAACATTTATAAAGGGATTCAGGAAAACTGGTTAGCCAGACCTGAATCCTAAAAGTGGGAAGTACAGTGCCTGCACTGTGAAAAAGGGATTTGGATGTTGCAGTTCTGAGGATCATTTGAATTCTGATGTCTTTGCACTTTTGGCAAGACAGCTATTGAATGAATGATGGTAAATTTGTTTCCTTTTATGGGTCATCCTGCCTTGGTGGATGATGGCGGTGTCTTAAAAAATTATCGCCAATGTAGAATTAATGAAGATTAAATAGTACTATACGTATATACTAGTAATATGAAATTAAAAACTATTGAATTAAGTACTACTCCTGTTTTATTTTCTTTAACATGTTTCATAAGGCAGCTTCTCTGAGATTTTGTATACATATACAGTATTTCATTAAACAGTAACAGGTACAACATCGATTTTCTGGCAATGGATGGTCCAGCACCTGTTGTACTCTGGACAAAATTTCAAGGGCAGCTGCAGATGTCATTGTATACACACAATGCCTTTTGCACTCACTTATAGTGTTTACACGACAGGTGTTGCTGGTAGTCTCTTTAATTTGTGCGATTCTTTGTATATTTTGCTAACATTTTCATGGACCTGTAAAGCTAATCACACAAGTCTGGAAGTTGACGATTGCCAGGATTATTGTTTCATCATGGATTTCTGATGTTGCAGGGGAGGACATCCAGAGTACTTATCTTTCCTTTATATGGTTCTCTGTAGAATACATGATGATTTTAGAGAATAAGATAATGAATCATTGATCATCACAAGCAAAGGTGTGAGCATAAAATGTCCTAAAATTACTGAGAATACAGTACTATATATAGAGGGAGGGGTTTGGGATATTGACTGTTTGGAGGGACATCTAAACTGTCATATCTGAGTGCCTCTGCAAAAACAGTGATTATGTATGAACGATGAAGAAAGTTTTTTTCTTTCTTTTTGGGTTTTTCTTTCTTATTGGGCCACCCTGCCTCGGTGGGAAACAGCTGACATGTTAAAAAAAAAAAAAATAGAGATGAATACCTAATGTATGTTTAGAGGTTCATCCATTCTCAGCTTATAGCTTAACCCTTTCAGGGTCCAAGCCGTAGATCTACACATTGTCCACAGGGTCCAAACTGTAGATCACTCAGATAAGCTGTGATCATTAAATTTGGGCCTAGATATGAGAGAATGCATCCATGTGGTAAGTGTGCACCATATAAAGTAAATCCTGAACCACGCAGTGCATAATGAAAAAAAAAAAACTGCAACTGTGTTTTTCGATTAAAACAGCAACTTTGTGGTGTATTTTCATGTGGTTTTTATGGTTGTATTTGCAGTTTCTTGGTCTTATTTGATAAAATGGAATATATATTACAGAAATAGAGATGATTTTGATTGGGTTTAGTACTGAAAATAACTTCTAATTGAGCTCAAAATAGTGGAAATGTTTGATTTTTGTGATTTTCAAGAGTAAACAAATCGCATCACACGACCAATACACGTCAACTGGTGGGTCTAATATGCGTTTACAAATGCACTGATAGTGTTTATACAATTATTACAATATTGCATAAGAGTAATTCATCTATTTTTTGGTGTGAATAAAAATTCTTTATCTAAATAAAAAATAAAAATGGAATTCATCTGTAAAGCCTAAAAACATAACTATTAAACAGAGGAAATGTTATTTTAATGCCAGGAATGCCTGCATTGTTTATTCTGGATGCTGTTTTGAAATTGGAATATTTTGAACTTTGTGGGAAATTGGCGAAATTACCAATTTCTGATCACTTTATTGGGTAGTTGAAATAGTTGATTGGGCAGTTTCTTGTGCTCAATCGATAAAATAGAAGTAATACTAACGATTATTATTATAATCAAATAGAAGCGCTAAACCACGGGTTATACAGCGCTGCAGGTTATTGTAGGATGCAGGGAGAGTGGGTTGTAAGAGGGAGATGGACGATTAGTAGGGTATGGAGTGCAAGATGATGGGGGATAGTGCAGGGATGGAGGGTAGCAAGAGATCGAGGTAGAAGGGACTGAGGGAGGTGCTAGAGGTATAATCTTCAGAGTTTGTGTAGTAAGTCAGTTTCTGTCAAAAAGTCAGCAAGAGAGTCAGGATTAAAGGAGGGTCCATCTGCAAGAAAGGAAGGTAAAGAAAGGGCCGCAGAGCGAAGACGTCGTTGGAGGTAAATTCTGCGTGCTCGTTGATAGAGTGGGCAGTCCAGCAGAATATGTCGAACAGACACTGGAACCTGACAATGCTCACAGAGAGGGGCAGAGAGCCTCTCCATGAGATACCCGTGAGTAAGACGAGTGTGGCCGATGCGAAGACGGGAGAGTGTAATCTCCCAACCTCGACATTGGTGACAAGAAGAAGGCCAGAAACCTATAACCGGTTTAATACAGTAGAACGGCATTTAGCACGATAGTTACGTTTCTGAAAAAGTCGTGTTAGATAATTTCGTGTTAAATAATTAAAATAACTAATGGGAAAAATAGGGTTACGTTCCTGGGAGTCCCCCAAAAAGCCAAATAAGTTTTTTTTAGACCAACAGATCTTACAAAAATAAAAGTGAATATGTAATTGTAGTTCATTATCGTGATGTATTATGTTGTTTTTACTGCTTAAGACTACAAATGTAATAGAAATAATAGTATTTACCTTAAATTGTGGGTACTGGTGTTTGTGGATGATTGTGAAGAGAGTGGAGAGTTATGCTGTGGCCCTACTGGGCTGAGGTGGATAGTAGAAGTTCTTGAACTGAAGTCGATGGTTGAACTGAGTGTCTAACTTTGTCAGTCAAGCTATTCAGTAAGTCAGTCAAGCCATTCAGTAAGTCAGTCAAGCCATTCAGTAAGTCAGTCAAGCCATTCAGTAAGTCAGTCAAGCCATTCAGTAAGTCAGTCAAGCCATTCAGTAAGTCAGTCAAGCCATTCAGTAAGTCAGTCAAGCCATTCAGTAAGTCAGTCAAGCCTTTCAGTAAGTCAGTCAAGCCTTTCAGTAAGTCAGTCAAGTCATTCAGTAAGTCAGTCAAGTCATTCAGTAAGTCAGTCAAGTCATTCAGTAAGTCAGTCAAGTCATTCAGTAAGTCAGTCAAGTCATTCAGTAAGTCAGTCAAGTCATTCAGTAAGTCAGTCAAGTCATTCAATAAGTCAGTCAAGTCATTCAGTAAGTCAGTCAAGTCATTCAGTAAGTCAGTCAAGTCATTCAGTCAGTCAGTCAAGTCATTCAGTCAGTCAAGTCATTCAGTCAGTGTCAGTCAAGTCATTCAGTCAGTCAGTCAAGTCATTCAGTCAGTCAAGTCATTCAGTCAGTCAGTCAAGTCATTCAGTCAGTCAGTCAGTCAAGTCATTCAGTCACTCAAGTTAGTCAGTCAGTCATTCAGTCAGTCAGTCATTCAGTCAGTCAAGTCAGTCAGTCAGTCATTCAGTCAGTCAAGTCAGTCAGTCAGTCAAGTCAGTCATTCAGTAAGTCAGTCAGTCACACATACTTATGTTTACATCTTTTTATGTGTACAAAGTAACACTTCATTACGGCCACGGGTTATGTCTTGTCTAATATCTTTGTTTTCTTCGTTAATTCAAGATCAAAACACAATTCACTCTTATTTTATTCTTCACAAACACAGCTGGCTTGTAGCCAGGACTTCTTGACGCATATGAAATACGTACGAATGCTGGGATGGTGGGGTCCGTGGTGGGTGGGTAAGGCGGGTGGTGTCTGCTGAACCACAACAACAGTAGTAGTAACAAGACTGCTTGTGAGAATGGTTATTTGTTTTTCCTTCCCACAAACTGTAAGTAAGTTTATTCAGGTATACACAGATACAGTTACGAAGATTATCATACATAGCAGCATATGTGTAGAGAACCTAGGATAACCCAAAAAAGTCAGTGACAGTATTTCCATTGACTGACTTGGGTTATCCTAGGTTCTCTACACATATGCTGCTATGTATGATAATGTATGTAACTGTACTCACCTAATTGTGGTTGCAGGGGTCGAGACTCAGCTCCTGGCCCCGTGTATCTGAATAAACTTAGTTTGCAGGAAGGAAAAACAAATTCCCTTTTCCTCAAAGCATGAGGATTCTTAGGCAGTAAATAACCATGTGCTCAAAATTTTTCCCCTCCTGCCGAACCGTGTAATATCATCTTTACGTCGTGTAAGATGATAATGTGTTGCAAATCTTAAATCGTGCAATACCGGTAACGTGCAACATAATCTCGTGCTAAATGACGTTCTACTGTAGAATGAAGTTTGTTATTCAGCAGGTCAGACCAGCGTTGTTGCCAACGGGTGCGAAGGTGGGAAGCAATGACCGCAAAATAGTCCGTGAAAGGAACACCTCTATATGAAACTGGAAGGTCATGTACTGCTGACCGCGCAGCAGTGTCTGCCTGTTCATTGCCCTGTACGTCAACATGACCAGGGACCCAACAAAAGACAATATCTTTATGCTTGCTAAAGATACGGCGTAACCAAAGGTGGATACGAAGAACTAGGGGGTGAGGTGTATCAATTTTACGGATAGCCTGTAAAGCACTAAGGGAGTCTGAAACGACCACAAATGGTGATACAGGTATAGATGCAATACGGATAAGTGCCACAAGAATGGCATACAATTCAGCCATAAATATGCTAGCCGAGGGTAATAGATGCCCTCGTACGATGCTGTCCGGAAACACTGCTGCAAATCCGACGCCGTCAGATGACTTTGAACCATCGGTGTATACTGCGATGGCATGGGAATGAGAACGGAAATGGTCTAGAAAGAAGGAGCGAGAAGCCGCCGTAGGTAGTTGGGCTTTCGTGCAAGGTAGAGGAATAGAACAGACACGGACAGCAGGAACTTCCCAAGGGGGTAGAGGAAAGGGTGAAGCCACATGAACATATAAAGGCGGAAGCTGAAGGGAAGACGAGTGAATGCAGACGAAGAGAAAAGGGACGAAGTAAACAGGG
>WNWK01037331.1:7500-18582 GCA_009830355.1 Cherax destructor | reverse complement strand
TATGATGAATTTCTTTTATACACTTACTGTTTTCAGCCCTAGTGTTCCTAACTGACTGTTTCCCCCACACACCCATACCTCTATCTTCTATCAGTTTAAAATCCTAGGCATGTCAGCAATGGCCCTCTCGATCGAGTTGGCAAGTGCTTCCACCCCTGTCCCAGAGAGATGTACCCCATCCCTTGCATACATATCATGTTTGCCATAAAAGTTGTCCCAGTTGTCAATGAATGGGATTGCAAGTTCCTTGCAGTATCTGTCTAGCCAGCAATTTGCACCAATTGCCCTAGACAACCATTCATTTCCCACTCCCCTTCTAGGCAAGATGCTACATATGATTGGGACCCCTCCCTTGGACTTAATTAGCTCTATAGCTGACCTGTACTTATCTAGCAGCTCTTCTCTCCTACAATTCCCAATATCATTTCCACCAGGACTGAGACAGATAATGGGCTTGTTCCCATTACCTGACATGATATTATCCAACCTGTTGACTATGTCTCCAACACCAGCTCCATATATATAAATATATATATATATATATATATATATATATATATATATATATATATATATATATATATATATGTAGTAGGTTGGTAGACAGCAACCACCCAGGAGGTACTACCGTCCTGCCAGGTGACTGTGAAACAGAAACCTGAAACTGTTTTACATGATGGTAGGATTGCTGGTGTCTTTTTCTGTCTCATAAACACGCTGGATAACAGGTATATCTAGCTACTTCTACTTACACTTTAGGTCACACTACACTGGCATACACATGCATATATATACATACACACATCTAGGTTTTTCTTCTTTTTCTTAATAGCTCTTGTTCTTTTTATTTTCTCTATTGTCCATGGGGAAGTGGAAAAGAATCTTTCCTCCGTAAGCAATGCGTGTCGTATGAGGCGACTAAGATGCCGGGAGCAATGGGCTAGTAACCCCTTTTCCTGTACAAATCTACTAAAAACGAGAAGAAGAAAAACTTTATAAAATTGGGGTTTTCTGAATGTGCGTGGATGTAGTGGATGATAAGAAAGAGATGATTGCCGATGTTATGAATGAAAAGAAGGTGGATGTCCTGGCCCTAAGCGAAACAAAGCTGAAGGGGGTAGGCGAGTTTCAGTGGGGAGAAATAAATGGGATTAAGTCAGGAGTATCTGAGAGAGTTAGAGTTAAGGAAGGGGGTAGCAATAATGTTGAAGGATCAGTTATGGAAGGAAAAGAGGGAATATAAATGTGTAAATTCAAGGATTATGTGGATTAAAATAAGGGTCGGATGCGAAAAGTGGGTCATAATAAGCGTGTATGCACCTGGAGAAGAGAGGAGTGTAGAGGAGAGAGAGAGATTTTGGGAGATGTTAAGCGAATGTATAGGAACTTTTGAACCAAATTAGAGAGTAATTGTGGTAGGGGACCTAAATGCTAAAGTGGGAGAAACATGCAGAGAGGGTGTAGTAGGTAAGTTTGGGGTGCCAGGTGTAAATGATAATGGGAGCCCTTTGATTGAACTTTGTATAGAAAGGGGTTTAGTTATAGGTAATACATATTTTAAGAAAAGAGGATAAATAAGTATACAAGATATGATGTAGGGCGTAATGACAGTAGTTTGTTGGACTATGTATTGGTAGATAAAAGACTGTTGAGTAGACTTCAGGATGTACATGTTTATAGAGGGGCTACAGATATATCAGATCACTTTTTAGTTATAGCTACAGTGGGAGTAAAAGGGAGATGGGATACAAGGAAAATAGAATCAGTAAGTAAAAGAGAGGTGAAGGTTTATAAACTAAAAGAGGAGGCAGTTAGGGTAAGATATAAACAACTATTGGAGGATAGATGGGCTAGTGAGAGTGTAGGCAATGGGGTCGAAAATGTATGGGGTAGATTTAAAAATGTAGTGTTAGAGTGTTCAGCAGAAGTTTGTGGTTACAGGCGAATGGGTGCGGGAGGGAAGAGGAGCGATTGGTGGAATGATGATGTAAAGAAGAAAAAGTTAGCATATGAGAGTTTTTTACAAAGTAGAAGTGATGCAAGGAGGGAAGAGTATATGGAGAGAAAAAGAGAGGTTAAAAGAGTGGTGAAGCAATGTAAAAAGAGAGCAGATGAGAGAGTGGGTGAGATGTTATCAGCAAATTTTGTTGAAAATAAGAAAAAGTTTTGGAATGAGATTAATAAGTTGAGGAAACCTAGAGAACAAATGTATTTGACAGTTAAAAATAGGAGAGGAGAGTTATTAAATGGAGAGTTAGAGGTATCGGGAAGATGGAGAGAATATTTTGAGGATTTGTTAAATGTTGATGAAGAAAGGGAAGCTGTGATTTCGTGTGTAGGGCAAGGAGGAATAACATCTTGTAGGAGTGTGGAAGAGCCAGTTGTGGGTGTATGGGAAGTTCGTGAGACAGTGGGTAGAATGAAAGGGGGTAAGGCAGCTGGGATTGATGGGATAAAGATAGAAATGTTAAAAGCAGGTGGGGATATAATTTTGGAGTGGTTGGTGCTATTATTTAATAAATGTATGGAAGAGGGTAAGGTACCTAGGGATTGGCAGAGAGCGTGTATTGTTCCTTTGTATAAAGGCAAAGGGGACAAAAGAGAGTGCAAAAATTATAGGGGAATAAGTCTGTTGAGTGTACCTGGTAAAGTGTATGGTAGAGTTATTATTGAAAGAATTAAGAGTAAAACAGAAAGCAGGATAGCAGATGAACAAGGGGCTTTAGAAAAGGTAGGGGTGTGTAGACCAAGTGTTTACAGTGAAACATATAGGTGAACAGAATTTGGATAAGGGTAAAGATGTTTTTGTGGCATTTATGGATTTGGAAAAGGCGTATGATAGGGTAGATAGGGGGCAATGTGGCAGATGTTGCAGGTGTATGGAATAGGAGGAAGGTTACTGAAAGCAGTGAAGAGTTTTTATGAAGATAGTGAGGCTCAGGTTAGAGTGTGTAGGAGGGAAGGGACTATTTCCCAGTAAAAGTGGGCCTTAGACAAGGATGTGTGATGTCACCGTGGTTGTTCAATATATTTATAGATGGGGTTGTAAGAGAAGTGAATGCGAGGGTCTTGGCAAGAGGTGTTGGGCTAAAAGATAAAGAAGCAAATACAAAGTGGGAGTTGTCACAGTTGCTTTTTGCTGATGACACTGTGCTTTTGGGAGATTCTGAAGAGAAGCTGCAGAGGTTGGGGATGAATTTGGTAGGGTGTGTAAAAGAAGAAAATTGAAAGTGAATATAGGAAAGAGTAAGGTGATGAGGATAACAAAAAGAATAGGTGACGAAAGATTGGATATCAGATTGGAGGGAGAGAGTATGGAGGAGGTGAATGTATTCAGATATTTGGGAGTGGACATGTCGGCGGATGGGTCTATGAAGGATGAGGTGAATCATAGAATTGATGAGGGGAAAAGGGTGAGTGGAGCACTTCGGAGTCTGTGGAGACAAAGAACCTTGTCCATGGAAGTAAAGAGGGAATGTATGAGAGTATAGTTATACCAACGCTCTTATATGGGTGTGAAGCATGGGTGATGAATGTTGCAACGAGGAGAAGGCTGGAGGCAGTGGAGATGTCATGTCTGAGGTCAATGTGTGGTGTGAATATAATGCAGAGAATTCGGAGTTTGGAAATTAGGAGGAGGTGCGGGATTACCAAAACGATTGTCCAGAGAGCTGAGGAGGGGTTGTTGAGGTGGTTTGGACATGTAGAGAGAATGGAACGAGACAGAGTGACTTCGAGAGTGTATAAATCTGTAGTGGAGGGAAGGCGGGGTAGGGGTCGGCCTAGGAAAGGTTGGAGGGAGGGGTAAAGGAAGTTTTGTGTGCGAGGGGCTTGGACTTCCAGCAAGCATGTGTGAGCGTATTTGATAGGAGTGAATGGAGGCATATGGTTTTTAATACTTGACGTGCTGTTGGAGTGTGAGCAAAGTAACATTTATGAAGGGATTCAGGAAACCGGCAGGCCGGACTTGAGTTCTGGAGATGGGAAGTACAGTGCCGGCACTCTGAAGGAGGGGTGTTAATGTTGCAGTTTTATAACTGTAGTGTAAAGCCCCTCTGGCAAGACAGTGATGGAGTGAATGATGATGAAAGTTTTTCTTTTCGGGCCACCCTGCCTTGGTGGGAATCGGCCGATGTGTTAAAAAAATATATATATATAATATATATATATATATATATATATATATATATATATATATATAATATATATATATATATAATATATATATAATATATATATATATATATATAATATATATATATATATATATATATATATATATATATATATATATATATATATATATAAGAACAACATAAGAACATAAGAAAGAAGGAACACTGCAGGTCCAATTCACCCACCGGCTTAAGTCAATGGCTTAACTTAGTCAGGTCAGGTACCATTCACTAAGGAAGGAGCACGGCAACTGACCTAGTAGAACAAGCTGGTCAGGTCCAACTCACACCCAACCACACCCACTCACTGCACTTTCACTGATACAGAAGCAACGGTGTGATGCAGAGGACTGTCACGATTCTGTAATCTCCGGTGGATACTCACGATGACGTCTGCCCTTGCCACACATGTTGGTTCTTCGTTTACGCACAAAATGTATGGAGCACCACAAACTGGCTCTCTCCCTCCACGCCGGCAGGCGTGGCTTCTCACATTATGAAGGAACTATAAAACATAAAACATCAACAAGAAAGCATATAAATGGGCAAGGCTACACCTCACAATCATGTGACAAAGACCGTGACAGCACACGACTCTGTGAAGCGCACCTGATACTCCACCAAAACTTTAAGATTTTTTACTTGTCTAATGTCTCATTAAATTCTTCCCAAATTTTCTTAATTAAAAGTGAATCCAATTTATATAAACCAAAAGATATATTAATATTATTTTTAAAACTGCTTTTTATGAAGCATGATTCTATAATATTCCTGTCAACCATGGACTTGCTTGACAACTTTCTCAGCCTATTGAAAATCAATTGGATGGTTAAAATCTCTTACATGAATAAATAGAGCATTAGAATCTTGTCCAGTTCTAATGCTATATTTATGTTACATAAGAACATAAGAAAGGAGGAACACTGCAGCAGGCCTGTTGGCCCATACTAGGCAAGTCCTTCACATTCCATCCCACTAACAGAATATTTGTTCAACCTAATTTTCAATGATACCTAAGAAATAAGCTTTGATAATTTTATTTACTCATGTGCAATTCCCACTCAAATCCAACCCCTCTCACTCATGAATCTATCCAACCTAAATTTAAAACTACCCAAGGTCCTTGCTTCAATAACCCTACTAGGCAGACTGTTCCTCTCATCAACTACCCTATTTCCAAACCAATACTTTCCTATATCCTTTCTAAATCTAAACTTATCTAACTTGAATCCATTATTGCGGGTTCTCTCTTGGAGAGATACCCTCAAGACCTTATATATATCCCCTTTGTTAATACCCATTTTCCACTTGTATACCTCGATCATGTCTCCCCTCATTCTACGTCTTATAAGTGAATGTAATTTAAGGGTCTTCAATCTTTCTTCGTAAGGAAGATTTCTAATGCTATGTATTAGTTTAGTCACTCTACGCTGAATGTTTTCTAACGAATTTATGTCCATTCTGTAATATGGAGACCAGAACTGAGCTGCATAATCAAGGTGAGGCCTTACTAATGATGTATAAAGCTGTAATATAACATCTGGACTTCTGTTGCTAACACTTCTTGATATAAATCCCAGTAATCTATTTGCCTTATTACGTACGCTTAGGCATTGCTGTCTTGGTTTAAGGTTGCTGCTTACCATCACCCCCAAGTCCTTCTCGCAATCTGTATGGCTAAGTTCTACGTTATTTAACTTATAAGTGCTTGGGTTATGGACACTCCCGAGCTTCAGAACCTTGCATTTATCAACATTGAACTGCATCTGCCACTTTTCTGACCACGAATTAAGTTTTTCTAAATCTTCCTGAAGTTCTATGACATCTATGTTTGAATCAATTATCCTACCTATCTTCGTGTCGTCGGCGAATTTGCTCATATCACTAGTAATTCCCTCGTCAAGGTCATTGATATATATTATAAATAACAACGGGCCTAAGACTGATCCCTGTGGAACACCACTTGTTACAAGTCCCCATTCGGATTTAACCCCATTTATGCACACTCTCTGCTTCCTATTGGTGAGCCATGACTCGATCCATGACAGCACTTTTCCCCCAATGCCATGAGCTGCCACTTTCTTTAACAGTCTCTGGTGCGGTACTCTATCAAAAGCCTTAATAAAGTCTAAATAAACAATATCGAATTCTTTATCGTGATCAACAGCCTCAAAAGCTTTACTGAAGAAGGTTAATAAATTAGATAGGCAGGAACGGCCCCTCGTGAATCCATGCTGAGTATCATTAATCAAATTATGGTTATCTAGATGGTTTCTAATAATATCAGCTATAATTGACTCTAGTAATTTGCCTACAATTGAGGTCAGGCTTATTGGGCGGTAATTTGACGGTAGTGACTTGTCCCCTGCTTTAAAAATAGGAATTACATTAGCCATCTTCCACATATCAGACACTACACCTGTTTGAAGAGATAAATTAAAAATGTTAGATATTGGTTCACAGAGTTCCATTTTGCATTCCTTAAGAACCCTTGCAAAAAGCTCATCAGGACTCGGCGATCTATTTTGTTTCAGTCGGTCTAGTTGTTTCATAACCATTTCGCTAGTGACTGTGATATTACATAATTTATCTTCTTCTGGGCCTCTGCAAAAATTAATTACTGGGATATTATTAGTGTCTTCCTGTGTGAAAACCGAGAGAAAATAATTATTAAAAATAGAGCACATATCATTCTCCTTGTCAGTAAGATGCCCAGAGTTATTTTTAAGGGGACCTATCTTATCCCTAACTTTTGTTCTATAAACCTGGAAAAAACTTTTTGGGTTAGTTTTTGAATCCCTAGCAACTTTAATTTCATAGTCCATGCCACATATAAACTAAATAATGTAGATCTTAATACTACTGATTGCGAAAAGGATTTAGGAGTTCTGGTTAGCAGTAATCTAAAACCAAGACAGCAGTGCATAAGTGTTCGCAATAAAGCGAACAGAATCCTTGGCTTCATATCAAGAAGCATAAATAATAGGAGTCCTCAGGTTGTTCTTCAACTCTATATATCCTTGGTGAGGCCTCATCTAGATTATGCTGCACAGTTTTGGTCACCGTATTACAGAATGGATATAAATGCTCTGGAAAACGTACAAAGGAGGATGACTAAGTTGATTCCATGTATCAGAAATCTTCCCTATGAGGATAGACTGAGGGCCCTGAATCTGCACTCTCTAGAAAGGCGTAGAATTAGGGGGGATATGATTGAGGTGTATAAATGGAAAACAGGAATAAATAAAGGTGATGTAAATAGCGTGCTAAAAATATCTAGTATTGACAGGACTCGCAGCAATGGCTTTAAGTTGGATACATTCAGATTCAGGAAGGATATAGGAAAGCATTGGTTTGGTAATAGAGTTGTCGATGAGTGGAACAAACTCCCGAGTACAGTTATAGAGGCTAAAACGTTGTGTAGTTTTAAAAATAGGCTGGATAAATATATGAGTGGGTGCGGGTGGGTGTGAGTTGGACCTGACTAGTTTGTGCTACTAGGTCAGATGCCGTGCTCCTTCCTTAAGTGAATGTAACCTGACCTGGATGGGTCGGGGCATTGGCTTAAGTCGGTGGGAGATTTGGACCTGCCTCGCATGGGCCAGTAGGCCTGCTGCAGTGTTCCTTCTTTCTTATGTTCTTATGTTCTTATGTTCATCCATTTTGGGTCATTTCTACTTGATCTAATTTCTTTATACGGGATAAATATTCTTTGGGCAGCCTGTATAGTGTTAAGAAAACTGTCATATTGATACCTCTCTTCGTCACCCCAGTCCACAGTTGATAAGTGTTCTCTAAGTCCATTATAATCTGCTAAGCAAAAATCTGGGACCGTTACTGAATTATCCCTACTATCATATATCCATTCAATGCTAAAGGTAATTGACTTGTGGTCGCTTGTGCAGAGTTCCTCTGTAATTTCTAAATTATTAACAAGGGTTTCCTTGCTTGCCAGAACCAAGTCAAGTAGGTTATTTCCTCTTGTAGGTTCTGTCACAAACTGCTTCAAAAACCAATCCTGAACTACTTCTAAAAAGTCGTTAGATTTTAAATTCCCTGTCAAGAAATTCCAATTAATCTGACTAAAGTTAAAGTCCCCTAGAATTACTTTGTTATCGTGCCTTGTGGCCTTAACAGTTTCCTCCCAAAGTAGTCTCCCTTGTTCCCTATCTAAGTTTGGAGGACGGTAAATCACGCCTAAAATCAATTTTTCACACCCCTCTGAAAATTCTATCCAGACAGATTCTGTATGTGTTATTTCATACTTTATACCCGTTTTTATGCAACAATTTAAATGATCACGGACATAGAGGGCAACCCCACCCCCCTTCCCGATACTTCTGTCTACTTGGAACAATTTAAAACCCTGAATGTGACATTCGGCAGGCATGTCCCGATTTTTCATATTAAACCATGTCTCAGTTATTGCAAAAACATCAATTTTACCCGTACTTGCAACTAATCTCAACTCGTCCATCTTATTCCTAGCACTACGACTATTGGTGTAATATACATTTAAAGATCCTCCTTTCTCTTTACCCTTCCTGCTCATTTCTGTTTTTCCACTATACCTATTACTGTCCTTGCCACCTAGTGCCACTGGCTTTCCAATACCCACCTTATTCTGCCTATTACTAGTTCCCCTAGAATTTATAACATTACTACACTGGGACTTCACTGTTTTCCCCCCATAACCCATACCACTAACTTTTTCTATTTTAAAGCCCTAACAGCTACCTCCACTGCAGTTGCCAGTGCCCCCACCCCAGACCTAGATAAGTGAACCCCATCCCTGGCATACATGTCACTTCCGCCATAAAAGAGGTCCCAGTTGCCAATGAATGTTACTGCATTTTCCTTACAGTATTTGTCCAGCCAGCAATTGACACCAATTGCCCTGGACAACCATTCATTTCCAACTCCCCTCCTTGGCAAAATACCACATATGACAGGGTTCCCACCCTTCTTCCTAATTCTGTCTATTGCTGACCTATAGCTGCTAATCAGCTCCTCACTCCAACGTCTGCCAACATCGTTGCCTCCAGCACTGAGACAGATAATAGGATTGCTCCCATTACCTCTCATGATGTCGTCCAGACGGCTAACAATATCCTTCATCCCAGCCCCAGGATAACACACCCTCTGCCTCCTATTCCTATCCTTAAGACAAAATTCCCTATCCATAAACTTAATCTGACTATCCCCAACTAAAACAATGTTCTTACCTCGACTGGCGGTGTGCATGACGTTCTCGACGGTCTTTGTAGAGATGGTCTTCGCTTGGATGTCTTCACATTCGTCTGATAACAAGGAAAAAGAGTTGCTGGTTGTCACAGCAGTCTCCTGGACCTTCTTCAACTTCAGCTTCGTCCCTTCAGATTCGACTAGCATCCATTCGTTGGTCTGATCATCGGCGACATTGTTCCGGGGATAATCCTTGCATATACCCTTCAATCGTTGAATTTCTCTTCTAGCTTCCGTTAATTCCGTCTTAAGTTGGAGATATAGCTGCTCGTAGTCGAGGGAAACCATCATCCAATCTCAGGTAGCTAAGAACGGAAGCACAGTAGAAAAGTCTCCACAGAGAGTACACTAGACACGTCCTCACGATTGAAAATGTTGTTTTAATCTTAGTTCAAGACTTTTACCAGTTTGAACCATAATTAACTTTTTCGCATATTTGACAAGGAATCTTATAGACACATCCGTCATCATTTTGGGGGGAATTTTTCATCAAAAGTTTTTTTTATGATATAGTTTATGATCTAAAATACCCAAGAAACGTAATTGATAAATCCTTTAAAATAACTAGAAATACTTTTTACAGTCCAAAAAGGGACAACCAACCTTATTCAACTAAAAATATGTTGGTTCTCCCTTACCATGAAAACTTCGTTGATATGCCTTCCCTTCTTAAGACTTTTAATATCAAAGTTGTATTTAAAAATCTTGATACAGTAAAAGAACTTTTGATAAAAAATGCACAAAATGCTGACGGATGTGTCTATAAGATTCCTTGTAAAATATGCGATAAAGTTTATTACGGTAAAACTGGTAAAAGTGTTGAACTAAGATTAAAACAACATAAATATAGCATTAGAAATGGACAAGATTCTAATGCTTTGTTTATTCATGTGAGAGATTTAAACCATCCAATTGATTTTCAATAGACTTAGAAAGTTGTCAAGCAAGTCCATGGTTGACAGTAATATAATAGAATCATGCTTCATAAAAAGCAGTTTTGAAAATAATATGAATATATCTTTTGGTTTATTTAAATTGAATTCATTTATATTTAATAAAATTTGGGAAGAACTTAATGATACATTAGACAAATAAAAGATCTTAATGCTTGGTTGGAGTATCAGGTGCTTCACAAAGTCGGGTGCTGTCACACGACTGTGAGGTGTGGTCTTTGTTATGGAGAAGTGATTGTGAAGTGTAGTCTTGCCCCTTTATAAGCCTTCTTGTTGATATTTTGTGTTTTATAGTTCCTTGATAATGTGAGAAGTCACTAAAGCGCTTGGAAATTTGGCACAAATTGTGGGACCCATAGCCTCAGAGAAGTGGATAAAAAGGCTTCAAGGAAGAATATTTGATTTCTTCCTATATATATATATATATATATATATATATATATATATATATATATATATATATATATATATATATATATACTAATTATCAGGCACTCATCCTAATTTTCATTGAGAATGCAGAAGAATTTTTCATAATAGGATCTAAGAATCTTGAAAAATATATCATTACCTCATAATGTTTTGTCGGAGGTAACATGATGTATTTTCCACTATTTCTTAATGCAACAAATTCAAAAGTCTTTCCTTAATTACATACCCACAACTTCAACACATTTCCAATTTCCAGTTTTCCCAAAAATCCCGGATTG
>WNWK01037331.1:0-2500 GCA_009830355.1 Cherax destructor | reverse complement strand
GTACCTACCCAATTTGTCACCTGGTGAGTACCTACCTACCTACCCAACTTGTCACCTAGTGAGTACGTATATACAAAACTTGTCATCTGGTGAGTACATACCTACCCAACTTATCACCTGGTAAGTACCAACCAACACAAATTGTTATCTGGTGAGTACCTAAGTACTCAAATTGTCACTTGGTGAGTACCTACCTACCCTACCTTGCCTATGAACCAATCCGCATCATAATATATTCCTGATAGATTAAATTATAACAAATATTTAAATAATACTTAAAATGTTAAGAATATTAAATATTATACAGAATATATTGAAAACACATGTTTTTAATTTTAATTAATAAATGGAATGTCAATTAGGAGACTGCAAACGCTTCACAAATATGTGAGTATTTTTTTTAATTGGAATGTATTTCGGTAGATTGGCGATCCGTGAGAGGTATCCCCTTAGTGTGTATCTCTCGCCCTCTTTATACGTCAGTGAAGACGAAGGGCAAGATATAGTGTAGCAAAGATAAGCGAGATAACAAGTATGAGTTGCGAGATAACGAGTATGAGTTGCGAGATAACGAGTATGAGTTGCGAGATAACGAGTATGAGTTGCGAGATAACGAGTATGAGTTGCGAGATAACGAGTATGAGTTGCGAGATAACGAGTATGAGTTGCGAGATAACGAGTATGAGTTGCGAGATAACGAGTATGAGTTGCGAGATAACGAGTATGAGTTGCGAGATAACGAGTATGAGTTGCGAGATAACGAGTATGAGTTGCGAGATAACGAGTATGAGTAGCGAGAAAACGATTATGAATACCGAGATAACGAGTTTGAGCAGCAAGCTAATGAGTATGAGCATGAAGATAACGAGTATGAGCAGTAAGATAACGAGTATGAACAGTAAGATAACGAGTATGAGTAGCGAGGCAACGAGTATGAGTATGGTGTGAGGACGTGTCTTGCGAGCTCTGTGAAGGGCAGCAACAATGTGTACACCGGAGGAGCTGTACCCTCAGGTTGGTGTTGAATCTCAAGTTGCACTCAAGATTAATATCTAAGATTTTTTCCCCTCGTCTTATTTTACTATATGAGAACAATTTATTTTACATTAAACTGAGTAATTTTTGTCTTATTTCCTAACAACATGTAGAGGGTTTTAACAGTATTGACAGTAACTTTGTTGATGGTCATCCAAGTAGAGTCTTTACGAGGTCATCATTTACTCTATTGTTGAAGACAACTGTGTCTGGATTAGATATGACTAATAGAAGACCAAGGAGTCTAAACTGCGGTACCCCTATGATGCTAGTTTTGGTTGATGACATACTGACGTCTGTCAGTCACATAACACATCCTGAAAGTGAGAACATACCTCTGAGACTACAGTGTAATAGTTTCAGTAGCAGGATATTGTGGTATTTTTAAGTACTTTTAGTTCTGAGGTCACTTCATTCAACTGTTTCACGAATTTGTTGCAAATATTTAAATGATTTAGAGAACTCGACAAGTTGATAAAAGACACCTGTGCAGCATTTAAGCACCTTTATTCTGGAACGTTTCGCCAACAAGTGACTTCTTCAGTCCAATACAGAGAACGGTGGGGGATGGAAGAGGAAGTTTGAGGTAATCAGTCCCTGAGCTTGGAGTGACTGTGTTCATTATGTCAATGTATGTGAAAGAGCAGCTTATTCGCGAAGATTAGACTTGTATACTGTAAATAGACGAGGCGGAAGAGTGGTTGGCTCCACTAGTTGGTATTTCCAGTGGAAATACCAACTACCTGGAGTTTACCTGGAGAGAGTTCCAGGGGTCAACGCCCCTGCGGCCCGGTCTGTGACCAGGCCTTATGTTGGATCAGAGCCTGATCAACCAGGCTGTTACTGCTGGCCGCACGCAGTCCAACGTACGAACCACAGCCTGGCTGGTCAGGCACCGACTTTAGGTGCCTGTCCAGTGTCTGCTTGAAGACAGCCAGGGGTCTATTGGTAATCCCCCTTATGTATGCTGGGAGGCAGTTGAACAGTCTTGGGCCCCTGACACTTATTGTGTTGTCTCTCAACGTGCTAGTGGCACCCCTGCTTTTCATTGGGGGGGATGTTACATCGCCTGCCGAGTCTTTTGCTTTCGAAGGGAGTGACACTCGTGTGCAAGTTTGGTACTAATTCCTCTAGGATTTTCCAAGTGTATATAATAATGTATCTCTCCCGCCTGCGTTCCAGGGAGTACAGGTTTAGGAACTTCAAGCGTTCCCAGTAATTGAGGTGGTTTATTGCAGTTATGCGTGCCGTGATGGTTCTCTGTACATTTTCTAGGTCAGCAATTTCACCTGCCTTGAAAGGTGCAGTTAGTGTGCAGCAATATTCCAGCCTAGATAAAACAAGCGACCTGAAAAGTGTCAACATGGGCTTGGCATCCCTGGTTTTGAAGGTTCTCATTATCCATCCTGTCATTTTTCTGGCAGATGCGATTGCTACAGTGTTATGGTCCTTGAAGGTGAGATCC
>WNWK01037330.1:0-18582 GCA_009830355.1 Cherax destructor | reverse complement strand
TTTTATTTAATTCTTTTCTTAACCCACACCTCTTGAAACCTGCATTCTTCTCTTACAACCCCATCTATAAATATATTAAACAACCATGGTGACATCACACATCCTTGTCTGTCCCCTGGGAAATGTCCCTTTTCCCTCCACCACTCTAACCGGCCTCACTATCCTCCTAAAACTCTTCACTTTTTTCAGTAACCTACCTCCTATTATACACCTGCAACATCTGACATTGCCCCCTATCCACCCTATCATATGCCCCAAATCCATAAATGCCACAAAACCTCTTTACCCTTATCCAAATACTGTTCCCTATATTTTCCTGTAAACATTTTGGTCTCCCACCCCCTACCTTTCCTAAAGCCCCCTTGTTCATCTGCTATCCTGCTTTCTGTCTTACCCCTAATTCTCTCAATAATAACCTCCTCCACCAGGTACCTCAACAGTTATCCCCTATAATTTTGCCTCTCTTTTGTCCCTTTGCCTTTTCAAAGGAACAATACATGCTCTCTGCCAATCCCTGGGTCCTTATCTTCCATACATTTATTAAATAATGCCCTAACCCCCAAAACTATATCCCCCTTTTTAACCTATCTTTATCCCATCAATCCAGCTGCCTTCTCCCTTTCATTCTCCCACTGCCTCACAACCCCCACACTCAAACTGGCTCTTCCACCTCCTACAAGATGTTATTCCTCCTTTCCCTATCACGAAATCACATTCCCTGTCTTCATCAACTTTAACAACTCATCAAAATATTCCCCATCTTCCCGATACCTCTAACTCTCCATTTAATAACTCCCCCTCTCCTTTTTTAATTCAAATCCATTTGTTCCTAGGCTTCCTCAACAAATCTCCCCCAAAACTTTTTCTTATTTTCAACAAAATTTGATAAATCTCACCCACTGTCTCATTTGTCTTTTTTATTGCTACACCACTCTTTTAAACCCTCTCTTTTTCTCTCCTATACTCTTCCTCCTTGCATCACTTCTACTTTGTAAAAACCTCTCAATCTAATTTCTCCTTCTACTCTCTTTCATCATCATTCCAATCCCTCTTCTTCCCTCCCCCACCCCGCCTGTAACCACAAACTTTTGCTAACATCTAACACTACATTTTTAAATCTACCCCTAACATCTTGACCCCATTGCCTACATCTCACTGCCCATCTATCCTCCAATAGTTGTTTATATCACCTAACTACCTCCTCTTTTGGTTTATAAACCTTCACTTCTCTTACTTACTGCTTCTATTTTCCTTGTATCCATCTACCCCTTTTTCTCCCACTGTAGCTATAACAAAAAGTGATCTGATTATTGGCCCCCTCTTAAACATGTACATCCAAAATCTACTCAACAGTCTTTTATCCCCAATACATAGTCCAACAAACTACTGTCATTATCCCTTCCCCTATCTTGTATATTTTTATCCTCTTTTCTTAAAATATGTTTCCTATAAAATAAACCCCTTTCTATACAAAGTTCAATCAAAGGGCCCCATTATTTTCACCCTTCTTCCTACCACACCCTCTTACATGTTTTTCCCTTTAGCATTTGGGGCCCCTACCCAATTTCCAAACCTAAATGTCAATATCAAAATTCCCAACAAACATTCCTAACTTCCTTAGACAATGACAATTCCCTTCCGTTGGCCTATTGTCCTCAACAATAATATACGTGTGGTGTATTAAATGATGTTACTCTCTTTTAAATTTTGGGTTTAACTTTATACTAGCTATAAACTACCTCATACACTATTCTTTCTTTTAGTGCTTTATTCTTCAACTTTATAATATAAATCAAATCTTGCTTCTAAGTTAATTTTATATCATATTTACTATCTGTCCATTAATTTAATCCCCATTTATATATTCTCTTGAAATAGTTCCCAGCAAATAAATACCTAGTACTGCCTTTCATCAATAATTCCTTTTCAAGGTGCTAATTCTGGTGCTAAAGTGTTTTACTCTTTAATTTACTTATTTCCCTAAAGTGTTAACTCAGTAATTAAGGTGCTATTTTTGGTGCTAAAGTATTTTACTCTTTTTATTTACTAGTATATTCCCTAAAGTGTTAACCCTCATTGTTTACTATTATATTCCCTAGATTTTATCTTAAAAAAAAAAAAAAAAAAAATCTAACTGCCACAGTTTTTTTTTATTAATTTTTACTAAATAATCAAGGTGCTAACTCAGGTACTAATTTATTTACTTTCATTGTTTGCTATCATTTTCCCTAGCTCCTTTATTCCCAGCTTTATGTAAACTACCATAGTTCAATTAATTGCATTTGTATAAATTGACTAAGGTACAAATTCACGTGCCAGAACTCTGTCAAATACCCTGTATCTCTAACTCTTATTAAAAATTTGTAATAATCAAATAGTTCCTAAGCATTTATTCTAGTATCATATTGTTAAGTTTAGTATTATCTATTCTTCTCAGGTCTAGTTATAGAATCACATCAAATCTTATGATTACAGGAATTGATCCTGATATCAACCTATTATTAAATGACTTACATGATTCCAGCAGCAACTGTAACTATTACACAGCAGATCAAGCAAAGACATTACTCAGAGCCAACAATAACATAACTATCTTCCAATTAAAATGTTAGATCTTTGACAAACATTATGATGACCTCACAGCACTACTCCAATCCCTCAGACCAATATGTCAATCATCACACTCACTGAGACCTGGCTGAAGCCTGATACTACAGATCTATGGCATCCCAGGTTACACAACCATTCACAATTGCAGGACAGATCAGCGAGGGGGTGGAATAGCTATATATTACTCAGATCCAACTTGAATGTATCAATAACTCTTGCATAAGAGATGAGCATGGAGAATATATTATAGCTAAATTTAAATCAAAGACCTGCAAAAACCCTCACAGTGATAAACATCTACAGATTACCACAGTCAAACATTCACCATTTTAGTGAAAAACTAGGTAACCTAATAACTGATGCACACATGAACAAAGACCATTTGCTGCTCACAGGAGACTTCAATATAATCTCCCATGAAGGACCCACAAGTAACAGAATTCACAAACACTATGAGCAACTGCTTGTTACTACCAACAATATCAAAACCTACAAGAATCTCCAAGACTAGTACCTCATTACTAGACCACATCTGGACTAATACTATAGCCCCTCTAAAATCAGGCATCATCACAGACAACACCACAGACCACTATCCGACCTTTCTCATAACTAATCTTGGTAAATTGCCCCTAGATATTACAAAAGTTACCTTCAGACTATAATGAGTCAAGCTGTAAATAACTTTATAACAGCTATGATTAACATTGACTGGCATAATGAGTTAGAAACATATACAGATACTAATGAATGCATCAAGAATTTCCTTAAAAAAACCCACCACCTCTATAACAAACATTGCCCTAAAAAAACTAAACAGATCACAGCTAAGAGACTTAACAATCCCTGGCTAACACCCAGCATCCTTAAATCCATTAACAAAAGGCACCAATATGAAAAACAATACAGAAGGGGTCTAATAACCAGAGAACAATCAAACGCTACTCATCAACCCTTACCAGCCTGATAAGGAGATCAAAAAAATTGTATTATGAGAACAGACTCCAGAACATAAAAGGTGATATGAAAAGACCTGGAAGACCCTATCTGCAATTCTAGGAAATAATAAGATAGAAAAACACACCATCAAATTATCAAGAGCAGATGAACCCCTACTCTCACCTACTGAGACAGCAAACAGACTTAATGTTTTCTTCTCCACCATAGGAAAAGAATCTAGCGAGTAAAATCCCAAGCTCAAACACCCGTCCAACAGACTACCTCACAAACACCTACCCTAATACGCTATTCCTGGCTCCTACCAACCCAATTGAAGTCTCGCTCATAATCAACACCCTTAAAAACAAGGCAGGAGACATAAACAGCCTACCAACTTTATGTCCCAAAAAGCTTCACAGGTACTGTCACCAATCATAGCAACACTATTCAATAAATCCATTGAAGCCTCTACCTTTCCATCAATTCTCAAAATAGTAGGGTCTCCCGATCCACAAAGGAGGTGATCAAACAGACCTGAATAATTATAGACCAATTTCTAATTTACCATTGCTTTCTAAAATCTTGAAAATAATTCATAGACAAATCTATTCCTACCTCGTCTCACACAATGTACTCAACCCCTGTCAATTTGGATTCAGGACAACAAACAAAACGATGCTATTACGCACATGTTGGAGTTAATATACAGCACTTGAAAAGAAGTCCCACTGGGAATTTTATTGACTCTCGCAAAGCTTTGATACAGTCGACCATGATTTACTGCTCACAAAATTAGCACACTATGGTATAAGGGGCACCCACTCAACTACCTAAAATCATACCTCACCAACAGAAGCCAATACGTGTACACAAATGGGCGAACTCTTCCACACAACCAATTACAGTCGGAGTCCCTAAAGGAAGTGTCCTGGGGCCACTCCTATTCTCATTTACATAAATGACCTACCGAATGCATCACAACTACTCAAACCCATTTTTTTGCAGATGACACAACATTAATGTTTTCTCACCCAAATCCAGTTATACTGGCCAACACTGTTAATGCCGAATTACAGAAAATATCAACATGGATGACGACTAACAAGCTTACTCTCAATACTGACAAGACCTACTTCATCAGTTTGGAAGCAAAGCCACAAATGTTCCTTAACATAACACTTAATGGTACACCCATCACAAGATTTCACAGAGGAAAATTCCTAGGAATCCACCTTGACAGTACCTTAAATTCCAAACACATATACAATAATTTCAAGAAAATCTCAAGACAGTAGGCATATTATCAAAAAATGCGCTATTATGTACCTCAATCAGCTCCCCTACTATATCATTCCTTATCTACCCGTATTTTCACCTATGGAATCTGTCATGGGGATAAACACGTTAAATCACCTTTTAGACCACTCATAACACAACAAAGGCCGCAGTCAGAATGATAACAAATTCCCACTCTGGACAGCATACTCCACCAATATTCAAAAGTCTCAAACTACTCACCGTAAAGAACATTCATACTTACTCTTGTGCCTACTACATATATAAAACTTTACACTCTAATATAAACCCTCTGCTCAAAACTCTCCTCACCACTTTAATAGGACCCATGACCACAACACACGACACAGATCACTTTTTGATATCCCCGTGTTCATATCAACCTATGTAAAAATTCTATGCACATAAAGGGCCCCAGAATCTGGAATTCATTACCAGTAAATATTAAGATAATTTTGTCTGAAAATCAATTTAAGACTCAACTCAAAAACCACCTACTCACCCAAACCTAAATGATCATGCTATAAACTACTTTGAAAAATGCTCATTGTTACTTTCCTATACGATAATCTCAATTTTTAATAATATGTTACTATTATGTTACCCCCTACTCATATTATAAGTTAATGTCAAAAATGCTCAATGTTATTTTCCTTAAGATAATCTCAATTCCATATTATCATTCAAGAATCTTAACACCTGTAACAATCTAAGATCTAATATCATTATATAATAATTTAAACAGTAAAATTTCATCATATTGTAATTTTGAAAATAATTTTTAACTAGAATAAACTCAATAAATTTCTCTAATATTAAGTACATAGTTTTTAAGGACTAGAATAAGCTGCCCCTAATGCCATGGCATGTCAGTGGCTCTCCTTGCACTCAATTTACATTGTAATTTCCCATACCCATGTAACCTGCAATGAAATAAAATTTGTTTGTTTGTTTTGTTTGTTTGTTTAAGTGTAAAAAACTTACTAATCACTTAAATGTAAAAACCTGTTATGAATAATACATACTAAGCTAAGTGTTTCCATAACATTTACATTATAATGACCACGTAAACTGTAACTGCAATGGAATTAATTGTTTTAAATGTTATCTCACTCAATTAGTTGCATTGCTACAATTAATTGATATGTCCAACTTATATTCAAACTTTATAACTTAGATACACAATTATAGTACTTATTTTATAAATTATCAAACATAACTTTTTACCATGTACTCTACAATTAAGTAGTCCTAAGAATGCCCGCAATGCACAGCATATTAGGGGCTTTTGGCATGTACATCTCATCAATACCTATGTATCTTGTCTACCCAACCATGTACCACTGTACCATGTCTCAATAAAGTATTATGATTATTATTATTATTATTATTATTATTATTATATCCCCCCCTGCTTTTAACATTTCTGTCATGATCCCGTCAGTTCCAGCTGCTTTACCCCCTTTCATTCTACGTAATGCCTCACGCACCTCCCCCACACTCACATCCTGCTCTTCTTCACTCCTAAATGATGTTATACCTCCCTTGCCAGTGCATGAAATTACCGCCTCCCTTTTTTCATCGACATTTATAAGTTCCTCAAAATATTCCCGCCATCTACCCAACCATGTACCACTGTACCATGTCTCAATAAAGTATTATGATTATTATTATTATTATTATTATTATTATTATTATTATTATATCTCCCCCTGCTTTTAACATTTCTGTCATGATCCCGTCAGTTCCAGCTGCTTTACCCCCTTTCATTCTACGTAATGCCTCACGCACCTCCCCCACACTCACATTCTGCTCTTCTTCACTCCTAAATGATGTTATACCTCCCTTGCCAGTGCATGAAATTACCGCCTCCCTTTTTTCATCGACATTTAAAAGTTCCTCAAAATATTCCCGCCATCTACCCAATATCTCCAGTTCCCCATCTACTAACAGTGGTACCTCGAGTTTCGAACTTAATTCGTTCCAGAAACTCAGCCGAAACTCAAATTGTTCGAAAGTCAAAGCAATATTTCCCATAAAAAAATAATGTAAATTCAATTAATCCATTCCAGACACCCAAAAATATTAAAAAAAATACATTTTTTAAAGAATAACTATAGTTTTACATACACAAAACAATTTTAAATACATACAGTATTTATATTATTTATTATATCATATTAGATCAATTGTGATAGATAAATAAGCCGTATAGATGATATTTTGAAATTGGCCTCTTTGAAATTTTTGTGAAATTGCAAATTGCCATTTCTCACCACCTTATTGGGTAGTTGAAATCGGTAAATTGGCAGTTTCTTATACTCAATTGATAGAACAAATGAAATTCTAGCGAAATAGCTATAATTTTAGTAGCCTGAAACATTGGAATTTGCCAAAAATAGGGCTCAAAGTGGGCGAAATCGCCGATGCGCAAATGTCATCGATACCGCTAACTTTGCGAGAGCATAATTCCGTTAGTTTTCCATCAAATTTCATAATTTTGGTGGCGTTATGATCGGAAAAAGATTCTCTATCATTTCATAAGAAAAATAATTTTTTCCGAAAAATTTATGACCCTGAGAACAAGTTTGGGAGAGGGCCTTACCCAAAGGGTTAACTAACAAAATACGTAAATTCTTAAAGAAAAGCTTCACACCCCTTTGATAAATGGAAAGGATGTAGATTTAATTAATCAAACCAACCATTATATACAGGAAAAGCTTTGTTAAATTGATATATATCCAGAATAAGCTTACTCCTCTTATCTCTTAAGAAAGAGAAAATACCTAGTTTGCACATGTATGCATATTGTAATGTATGAAACATTTTATTGTATCCTAAAACCTTATACATATCCATCTCCCACCAAGGTGGGGTGATCTGAAAAAAGAAACACTTTTACCATCACTCACTCAATCACCGTCTTACTATACGTGTGCCGACATTACAGCTCAGATGGCCCTCAAAACTGCAATATCCCCACCCTTCCTTCAAAGTGCAGGCATTGTACTTAACACCTACAGGACTCGTGTCCGATTAACTGGATTCCCCAAATCCCATTTATGATGAATGTTACCTTGCTCACACTCCAATAGCATGTCAAGTCATAAAAACTACTTGCACCCATTCACTTCTAACACACACACACACACATGCCTATTGGATGTCCAAGCCTCTTGCATGCAAAACATTCTTTACCCCATCCCTCTACCCTATCCTAGGTTGACCCCTACCCCATCTTCCCTCCACTTCAGATTTATACACCCTCCAAGTCACCCCTATATTGCTCTTCTTTAAACATCCACACCACCTCAACAACCCCTCTTCAGCCCTCTGCATAATACTTTTAGTAACTCTGCACCTCTTCCTAATCTCCAAACTATGAATTCTCAGCATGATATTCACACCACATGTACGACATCTCCTCTGCTTCCATCCTCCTTTTTGCTGCAACATTCACAACACATGCTTCATACCCATATATGAGTGTTGATACCACTATACTGTAATACATATTTCCCCTTTTTTTCCCCTCTATGGATAATGTTGTCTCCACAGATGTCTCAATTCACCACCCACCTTTTTCCTTAGACTGCAAACTGTAGTATTGTTGCTATTACTGGGAAGTAGCATTATTGCAATGGAGAGCTAGCCTATTATGATAAGATATGTCTCCTCAGTATGAAGCACCATATAAGATATATATCCCCAGTATGAAGTAACACATAAGATATATCTCTCAGTATGAAGCAACACACATGAGATAAGTTTTCCCAGTATGAAGCAACACATACGTCTCCCCAGTACAAAGCACTACATAAGATATATCTCCCAAATATGAAGCAACACAAGTCTCCCAGTATGAAGCAAACAAGTCTCCCCAGTATGAAGCAACACAAGTCTCCCCAGTATGAAGCAACACAAGTCTCCCCAGTATGAAGCAACACAAGTCTCCCCAGTATGAAGCAACACAAGTCTCCCCAGTATGAAGCAACACAAGTCTCCCAGTATGGAAGCAACACAAGTCTCCCCGTATGAAGCAACACAAGTCTCCCCAGTATGAAGCAACACAAAGTCTCCCCAGTATGAAGCAACACAAAGTCTCCCCAGTATGAAGCAACACAAGTCTCCCCAGTATGAAGCAACACAAAGTCTCCCAGTATGAAGGAACACAAGTCTCCTCAGTATGAAGCAACACATATGTCTCCACAGTATGAAGCAACACATATGTCTCCCCATTATGAAAAAACACACGAGATATGTCTCCCCAGTATGCAGCAAGACATATTCTTCCCAGTATAAAGCAACACAAGTCTCCCCAGTATGGGAGCAACACAAGTCTCCCCAGTATGAAGCAATACAAGTCTCCCCAGTATGGAAGCAACACAAGTCTCCCAGTATGAAGCAACACAAGTCTCCCATTTTTGAAACCCACGAGATATGTCTCCCAGTATGCAGCAAGACATATGTCTTCCCAGTATGCAGCAACACAGCCTATACTTGAATTATAATCACTCCAGTAAACAATCCAAAGGATAAAATTATGAGGTTAATTAGCCTTATTTATTAGCTACACTCCAAAGACAACAACTTGAATAGTGAGTGATTTATTTATCCTGAACGATGTTTCCTTGCAGGCATGCAAGTGCATCCTGTCTGGCCTGCACGTAGCCCGCACTTCCATTCTTTTGAAGATTGAATCTGAAGGTTGGGTGGCTGTTTGACCAGATTATTTTTGTTGGCTCAAACCTGTTTTTTATATAACAATTTGAATAACGACTGAACCTTGTTCTTGCATTTTTTGCCATGAGGTCTATACATTAAGGTGTTTAAGATAGAAGCAATAATTTTTTATGCATGTGATTGCTTATCTACAAACTTAAACTTTTTATCTTTATTTGGGAGCATCCATTACAAGTCAATTTACTTTTTTTTTTTTTTTTTTTTTTTTTTACATAAGACTACCTCCTCCTAGTTGATAATCTATATGTGCATAACAGTTCACCTTAAAGAGGGTAAACTATGAGTCTTCTAGTTCTTGCAATTACACAATTTTATAACACCAATACAGTACCCACTTATGAGTTCCGGTGCAAGATGCTAAGCAGTCGCTTGCAGTGCCCCAGACCTTCATCCATCTTCATATTGTTGACAAGGGTACTCAAACAAGCTACCCTGGTTTTACTCAGCCAGCTTGAGCTACCTACATCACAAATGCCCACTCATTACAAGAATCCAAATATTAAAGAATGGAAGAAAGATTTAACTTGCACTCATATTCATGTCCACCCATGGCAACAATAGTTCGGGAGTAACTCTGGTCTGTGTTGGGAGTGACTGGATGCTGCATCCCATGCTGGCACTGCAAGGTTCCACATGATGTTCCTGCAGCATAAAAGATATCACATTATACACATATACTAATAAGCAATGACAGCACCAGCATACAGCAATCACTGGCATTAGAAGTAATACTGAAAATAATAAAAAGCCACAATACCATGACTGGAACAATACACAAATAACATGAAGAATGATGGAAGGAGGGAGCAGCATGATGAATGGTATGAAAAGGGAGCAGCATGATGAATGGTATGAAAAGGGAGCAGCATGATGAATGGTATGAGGAGGGAGCAGCATGATGAATGGTGGCAGGAGGGAGCAGCATGAATAATAATAATAATAATAATAATAATAATAATATTTATTTAGACATGGTACAATGATACATAGGTAGACATGATACATAGGTATAAATGAGATGTACATGCCAAAAGCCCCTAATATGCTGTGCATTGCGGGCATTCTTAGGACTATTTAATTGTAGATGAATGGTTCAGAGAACCGACAAGTTGTTAAATTAGACACATATGCAACACTTGGGTATCTTTATTGAAACGTTTGCCACACAGTGGCTTCATCAGTCCAATACAAAAAGAAAGTAGTAATAAAAGGAGGAGTTTGAGGTAATCAGTCCCTCGGCCTGGAGTCGATGTGTTCAGTCCATCAATCTTGAAGTAAATACAACATAAGGCAAATAGAAGTTGCTTATATACTGTAGACAGGTGAGATGAAGCAGGAGGAGGCAGGTCATAGTGGTATCAACCACTAGTCGAAGTAAGTCCTTGTCCAAAGGTTTGGACAAATGTTGAAGAATCCCTTTGTATCAAGATCCCAAGAGGGACTGATTACCTCAAACTCCTCCTTTTATTACTACTTTCTTTTTGTATTGGACTGATGAAGCACTGTGTGGAAACGTTTTCTCAATAAAGATACCCAAGTGTTGCATATGTGTCTTATTTAATTGTAGACTACATGGTAAAAAAATTATGGTTGATAATTTATAAAATAAGTATAATTGTGTATCTAAGTTATAAAGTTTGAATATAAGTTGAACATAATAATTTATTAATTGTAGCAATGCAACTAATTGAGTGAGATAACAATTTAAAGCAATTAATTGCATTGCAGTTACAGTTTACGTGGTCATTATAATGTAAATGTTATAGAAACAGTTAGCTTAGTATGTATTATTCATAACAGGTTTTTACATTTAAGTGATTATTCAGGTTTTTACATTTAAGTGATTATTCTACTTTGTTGGGAATCTTTGATATTGAGCATTTAGGTTTGGGTGAGAAGGTGGTTTTTTAGCATCGTTTTGAATTGGAGTACAGGCAGGGTTTCTTTGGCAATAACAGGTAATGAATTCCAAATTTTCGTGCCTTTTATATGCATTGAGTTTATATATAGTGTTAGATAGACACGGGGAACATCGAGGAGTGATCTGTGTCTAGTGTTATGGTCATGTGTCCTGTTAAAATTGGTAAGGAGAAGTTTGAGTGGTGGGTTAATATTTGCATAGAGTGTTCTATGTATGTAATAGGCACAGTAAAAGTATGGATGTCTTGTATGGTGAGTAGGTTTAGGTTTTTGAATATTGGTGGAGTATGTTGTCTGGAGTGTGAATTTGTTATCATTCTAACTGCTGCCTTTTATTGTGTTATTAGTGGTCTGAGATGAGTTATTGATGTAGAGCCCCATGCGCAGATTCCATAGGTGAGGTAGGGGTAAATGAGTGAGTGATATAGGGTAAGGAGAGCTGGTTGTGGAACATAGTACCATATCTTGGATAGTATTCCCACGGTCTTTGAGACTTTCTTGGAAATTTGTTGTATATGTGTCTGAAATTTGAGGCCACTGTCAAGATGGATTCCTAAGAATTTTCCCTCTGTGAGTTTTGTGATAGGGGACCCGTTTATCATTATGTTAAGTGGTGCGTTTGTAGCTCTGTTCCCAAACTGGATAAAACAGGTTTTATCAATATTGAGAGTAAGTTTGTTAGTCATCATCCAGGTAGATATTTTCTGCAATTCAGTATTTACAGTGTTGGCTAGTATGTCTGGGCTTAAAAGTCAGATAACGTATGTAGTGTCATCTGCAAATAGTATGGGTTTGAGTAGTTGAGATGCATTTGGTAGGTCGTTAATGTAAATGAGAAAGAGAAGTGGGCCAAGAACACTTCCCTGTGAGACTCCTACTGTAATAGTTTGCGCGGTAGAGCTAGCTCCATTTGTGTACACATATTGGTTTCTGTTGCTAAGGTACGATTTTAGGTAGTTGAGGGAGTGCCCTCTTATACCATAGTGTGATAATTTTAGGTGTAACAGATCATGGTCAACTGTATCAAAAGCTTTTCGTAAATCAATGAAGATTCCCACTGGGATTTCTTTTTTCTCAAGAGCGGTGTAAATTATTTCTAACATGTGTATAATGGCATCATTTGTATTTTTATTAGGCCTGAATCCAAATTGACAGTGGTTGAGTACGTTGTTGGAGGTGAGGTAGGAATATATTTGTCTATGAATTAATTTTTCAAAGATTTTGGAGAGAAGGGTAAGTTAGATATCGGCCTGTAGTTATTCAGGTCTGTTTGATCTCCTCCTTTATGTATGGGGTGACCTCGCTATTTTGAGTATTGATGGGAAGGTAGAGGATTCGATGGATTTGTTAAAGAGTGTTGCAATAATTGGTGAGAGAACTTGAGAGGCTTTTTTGTATATAAAAGGTGGTAAGATATTTAGGTCACCTGCTTTGTTTTTTAATGTGTTGATTATAAGTGAAACTTCTATTGGGTTGGTCGGGGCTAGGAATAGTGTGTTCGGATAGGTGCCAGTGAGATAGTCGTTAGGTGGAGTGTTTGAACTTGGAATTTTGCTTGCCAGCTTTTTTCCTATGGTGGAGAAGAAATCATTGAGTTTGTTTGCTGTTTCAATAGGTGGGAGTAGGGGTTCATCTGGTTTTGTTAGCTTGATTGTTCTGTTTGTGGATATCTTTTTAGTTCCTAGAATTTCAGATAGGGTTTTCCAGGTCTTTTTTATATCACCTTTTAAGTTATGTAATCTGTTCTCATAGTACAATTTTTTTGACCTTCTTATCAGACTCCTTAGATTTGATGAGTAACGTTTTGTTTGTTCTCTTGTTATTTGACCCATTCTGTACTGTTTTTCATATAGGTGCTTTATATTATTGAATTTGAGTATGCTGGGGGTTAGCCAGGGACTGTTTAATCTTTTAGCTGTGATTTGTTTAGTTTTTTTAGGGCAATGCTTATTATAGAGGTATTGGGTCTTTTTAAGAAAATTATTAATACATAAGTCAGTATCTGTGAAGTTGTCTATTTCTGTTTGCCAGTCAGTGTTTGTCATAGCTGTTATGAAGTTATTTATAGCTGTCTCATTATGTAGTCTAAAGGTAACATTAGTAGTCTCTAGTGGTAATTTTCCGAGGTTGGTTATGAGAAAGGTTGGGTAGTGGTCTGTGGTATTGTCTGTGATTATGCCTGATTTTAATGGGGATATGGTGTTAGTCCAGATATGGTCTAATAGAGAGGCACAGGTCTCAGAGATTCTTGTAGGTTTTGTTACTGTCGGGAGCAGCAAGCAGTTGCTCATAGTGTTTGTGAATTCAGTTACTTGTGGGTCCAGATCTTGTAGGAGGTTTATATATAAGTCTCCTGTGAGGATTAAGTGGTCTTTGTTCATGTGTGCATCAGTAATCATATTTCCTAATTTTTCACTAAATTGCTTAATATTTGACTGTGGTAATCTATAGATGTTTATAACTATGATAATTTTTTGTAGGTATTTGGATTTAAACTTATTTATTATTTTTATTAACACATCGGCCGATTCCCACCAAGGCAGGGTGGCCCGAAAAAGAAAAACTTTCATCATCATTCACTCCATCACTGTCTTGCCAGAAGGGTGCTTTACACTACAGTTATAAAACTGCAACATTAACACCCCTCCTTCAGAGTGCCGGCACTGTACTTCCCATCTCCAGAACTCAAGTCCGGCCTGCCGGTTTCCCTGAATCCCTTCATAAATGTTACTTTGCTCACACTCCAACAGCACGTCAAGTATTAAAAACCATATGCCTCCATTCACTCCTATCAAATACGCTCACACATGCTTGCTGGAAGTCCAAGCCCCTCGCACACAAAACTTCCTTTACCCTCCCTCCAACCTTTCCTAGGCCGACCCCTACCCCGCCTTCCCTCCACTACAGATTTATACACTCTCGAAGTCACTCTGTCTCGTTCCATTCTCTCTACATGTCCAAACCACCTCAACAACCCCTCCTCAGCTCTCTGGACAATCGTTTTGGTAATCCCGCACCTCCTCCTAATTTCCAAACTCCGAATTCTCTGCATTATATTCACACCACACATTGACCTCAGACATGACATCTCCACTGCCTCCAGCCTTCTCCTCGTTGCAACATTCATCACCCATGCTTCACACCCATATAAGAGCGTTGGTATAACTATACTCTCATACATTCCCCTCTTTACTTCCATGGACAAGGTTCTTTGTCTCCACAGACTCCAAGTGCTCCACTCACCCTTTCCCTCATCAATTCTATGATTCACCTCATCCTTCATAGACCCATCCGCGACATGTCCACTCCCAAATATCTGAATACATTCACCTCCTCCATACTCTCTCCTCCAATCTGATATCCAATCTTTCGTCACCTATTCTTTTGTTATCCTCATCACCTTACTCTTTCCTATATTCACTTTCAATTTTCTTCTTTTACACACCCTACCAAATTCATCCACCAACCTCTGCAGCTTCTCTTCAGAATCTCCCAAAGCACAGTGTCATCAGCAAAAAGCAACTGTGACAACTCCCACTTTGTATTTGCTTCTTTATCTTTTAGCCCAACACCTCTTGCTAAGACCCTCGCATTCACTTCTCTTACAACCCCATCTATAAATATATTGAACAACCACGGTGACATCACACATCCTTGTCTAAGGCCCACTTTTACTGGGAAATAGTCCCCTTCCCTCCTACACACTCTAACCTGAGCCTCACTATCCTCATAAAAACTCTTCACTGCTTTCAGTAACCTTCCTCCTATTCCATACACCTGCAACATCTGCCACATTGCCCCCTATCTACCCTATCATACGCCTTTTCCAAATCCATAAATGCCACAAAAACATCTTTACCCTTATCCAAATACTGTTCACCTATATGTTTCACTGTAAACACTTGGTCTACACACCCCTACCTTTCCTAAAGCCCCCTTGTTCATCTGCTATCCTGCTTTCTGTTTTACTCTTAATTCTTTCAATAATAACTCTACCATACACTTTACCAGGTACACTCAACAGACTTATTCCCCTATAATTTTTGCACTCTCTTTTGTCCCCTTTGCCTTTATACAAAGGAACAATACACGCTCTCTGCCAATCCCTAGGTACCTTACCTCTTCCATACATTTATTAAATAATAGCACCAACCACTCCAAAATTATATCCCCACCTGCTTTAACATTTCTATCTTTATCCCATCAATCCCAGCTGCCTTACCC
Source organism: Cherax destructor (assembly GCA_009830355.1). Taxonomy (NCBI): domain Eukaryota; kingdom Metazoa; phylum Arthropoda; class Malacostraca; order Decapoda; family Parastacidae; genus Cherax; species Cherax destructor. Next base: position 2,850 of record WNWK01037330.1, on the reverse strand, counting down.
CTTTCATTCTACCCACTGCCTCACAAACTTTCCCTACACCCACAACTGGCTCTTCCACACTCCTACAAGATGTTATTCCTCCTTGCCCTACACACGAAATCACAGCTTCCCTGTCTTCATCAACATTTAACAAATCCTCAAAATATTCTCTCCATCTTCCCGATACCTCTAACTCTCCATTTAATAACTCTCCCTCCTATTTTTAACTGTCAAATCCATTTGTTCTCTAGGCTTCCTCAACTTATTAATCTCATTCCAAAACTTTTCTTATTTTCAACAAAATTTGCTGATAACATCTCACCCACTCTCTCATCTGCTCTCTTTTACATTGCTTCACCACTCTTTTAACTTCTCTTTTCTCTCCATATACTCTTCCCTCCTTGCATCACTTCTACTTTGTAAAAACCTCTCATATGCTAACTTTTTCTCCCTTACTACTCTCTTTACATCATCATTCCACCAATCGCTCCTCTTCCCTCCCGCACCCACTCGCCTGTAACCACAAACTTCTGCTGAACACTCTAACACTACATTTTTAAATCTACCCCATACATTTTCGACCCCATTGCCTACACTCTCACTAGCCCATCTATCCTCCAATAGTTGTTTATATCTTACCCTAACTGCCTCCTCTTTTAGTTTATAAACCTTCACCTCTCTTTTACTTACTGATTCTATTTTCCTTGTATCCCATCTACCTTTACTCCCACTGTAGCTATAACTAAAAAGTGATCTGATATATCTGTAGCCCTCTATAAACATGTACATCCTGAAGTCTACTCAACAGTCTTTTATCTACCAATACATAGTCCAACAAACTACTGTCATTACGCCCTACATCATATCTTGTATACTTATTTATCCTCTTTTTCTTAAAATATGTATTACCTATAACTAAACCCCTTTCTATACAAAGTTCAATCAAAGGGCTCCCATTATCATTTACACCTGGCACCCCAAACTTACCTACTACACCCTCTCTGCATGTTTCTCCCACTTTAGCATTTAGGTCCCCTACCACAATTACTCTCTCATTTGGTTCAAAAGTTCCTATACATTCGCTAACATCTCCCAAAATCTCTCTCTCTCCTCTACACTCCTCTCTTCTCCAGGTGCATACACGCTTATTATGACCCACTTTTCGCATCCGACCCTTATTTTAATCCACATAATCCTTGAATTTACACATTTATATTCCCTCTTTTCCTTCCATAACTGATCCTTCAACATTATTGCTACCCTTCCTTAGCTCTAACTCTCTCAGATACTCCTGACTTAATCCCATTTATTTCTCCCCACTGAAACTCGCCTACCCCTTCAGCTTTGTTTCGCTTAGGGCCAGGACATCCAACTTCTTTCATTCATAACATCGGCAATCATCTCTTTCTTATCATCCGCACTACATCCACGCACATTCAGACAACCCAATTTTATAAAGTTTTTCTTCTTCTCGTTTTAGTAGATTTGTACAGGAGAAGGGGTTACTAGCCCATTGCTCCGGCATCTTAGTCGCCTCATACGACACGCATGGCTTACGGAGGAAAGATTCTTTTCCACTTCCCCATGGACAATAGAGAAAATAAAAAGAACAAGAGCTATTAAGAAAAAGAAGAAAAACCTAGATGTGTGTATGTATATATATGCATGTGTATGCCAGTGTAGTGTGACCTAAAGTGTAAGTAGAAGTAGCTAAATATACCTGTTATCCAGCGTGTTTATGAGACAGAAAAAAGACACCAGCAATCCTACCATCGTGTAAAACAGTTTCAGGTTTCTGTTTCACAGTCACCTGGCAGGACGGTAGTACCTCCCTGGGTGGTTGCTGTCTACCAACCTACTACCTACTTAGCTATTATATATTCTCCATGTTCATCTCTTGTGCATGTATTGTTGATACATTCAAGCTGGTCTGAGTATAACATAGCTGTGCCACCCCCTTGTTGGTCTGGCCTACAATTGTGTATGACTGTGTAACCAGGAATGGCATAGATATCTGTAGTATGAGGCTTTAGCCAGGTTTCAGTGAGAGCAATGATGGACATACTGGCCTGTAGTGAGTTTAATAATGCAGTGAGGTCATCAAAATGTTTGCTTAAAGATCTGACATTGTAGTTAAAAGATAGTTATGTTATTGTTGGCTTTGAGTAGTGTTTTAGCCCGTTCTGCTGTGTAGTAATGACAGTTGTTGTTAGGTTCATGTAAATCATTTAATAAGAGGTTGATATCAGGATCAATGTTTGGAATCATATGATTTAGTGTGATTCTATAATTAAACTTAAAAATAGAACAATGTAAGTAGACTTAAGAATAGGACAATGCAAAAGGAGTTCTTGGCACTTGAGTTAGTACGTTGGATATATTTACAAAAATGAATAAATGAACTAAGGTAGTTAATTTACAGCTAAAAAGAGTCTAAAACTATAGCACCTGAGTTAGTTAATTAATTAAACAACTGTTTATATATGAGTGTGATTCTTAAAAGACTTAAGAACAATGATTAATGCTAAACTTAAAGATATGATATCTGATGAATTGATTTTACTAGCTATTGGATTAACACACTTTTGAACAAAAGTCACAGAGATTTAGGATATATCTTTACAATGTAATTGATTTACTATTTAACTAGCTAATAGAACTGGTTGGAAAATTACTATGATTAATATTAAGTTATAATTGAACAAATATTAAGATTCAGTATTGCACTAGTTGTGATTATAGAATTTATTAAAGGCAATATAAAGAAAATGAAAGTAAACTATTATAGGAGAAAAAAGTGCTAAAGTGTACAAAAGTAAAATTTATTAATAGTAAAAAAAAAAAAAGCTTGAAATAAAATTTTAGGCAGTT
>WNWK01037329.1:0-18582 GCA_009830355.1 Cherax destructor | reverse complement strand
CATCAGCAGTGTGCTGACTCACCAGCAGTGTGCTGACAACACCAGCAGTGTGCTGACTACACCAGCAGTGTGCTGACTACACCAGACAGTGTGCTGACTACACCGGCAGTGTGCTAACTACACCAGCAGTGTGCTGACTACATCAGCAGTTTGATGACTACACCAACAGTGTGCTGTCTACATCAGCAGTGTGCTGTCTACATCAGCAGTGTGCTGACTACACCAGTAGTGTGCTGACTACAGCAGTGTGCTGACTACACCAGCAGTGTGCTGACTGCATCAGCAGTGTGCTGACTACACCAGCAGTGTGCTGACTACACCAGCAGTGTGCTGACAACACCAGCAGTGTGCTGACTACACCAGCAGTGTGCTGACTACACCAGCAGTGTGCTGACTACACCGGCAGTGTGCTGACTACACCAGCAGTGTGCTGACTACACCAGCAGTGTGCTGACTACACCGGCAGTGTGCTGACTACACCAGCAGTGAGTACTGCTGCTCTGACACTGTCAGCGTGGTAACATTCGTTAGCGATATGTCATCGAGAAGGAAAATATAGGATAAGAATGAAGTTTGTAATAAGTGAATTGAGGTACGTGTGCGCGCGCGCGCGTGTTTATCATCAAAGTTAAGCAGCCTGGGAGCTAGAGTCTGGCTGGAGTGATGAGAACCTTTGTATCTTGCTGTGCGTCTTGAAGGACCTGGCTGAGGAGCTGTGCAAGAGGTCGAAATACCAGACACGGTGAGGAAGAAAATTGGAGAGAGAAATAAAAGTTAGGGGATATAGAAAAAAACGGTAATTGTGAAGAGGCAGGTAGGGAGTGAGAGAAAATGAGATAGAGAGAGGGGGGAGAGACGATTAGAGAGGAAATAGAATGTAAAAGATATGAGATAAAACCGACATAAAGAAACGTAGACAGGGACAGAAAGACAGTGACAGACGCCACTGCAAAGGAAAAAAAATCGTGCAGTCAGACAACAGAGGGCTCGTGGAGGAAACCTGGAAGTCTTTCAACACAGCTGAAGGATGACTCCATTTGACCTGGCTCGCCACCCTTGGATCCCAGCCCTCGTCCCCCGTAAAGAAATCTATGACCTGCAAATGGCCTTGTTTGAAAGGCCAAACTACCGCCATAGAGCAGAGGTTCTTCTGTGAAAGATAAAAACAGACCCCACACACGACACCTTGTTTGTTTTTTGTTCTTGTGTGCGTGAGGCCAAACACCAAAACGTCATGCGTCACATACGACGTTTGTTCTATACGACCTGTGTAGCAGACGTCGTGTCTGCCAGATGTTCATGTAGGTTTGCCATGACGGGTCCTGACCTGGGGCTTCTCCATATGGTGACCCGTCACTAGCTCCTGAAGGAGTTTCGGAGTCTGTACAAGTGATGCAGCGTTTACAGTCCTATGGAGTACCGCTTACACCCTTATGGCGGGGGCAGCCCTATGACATGGGCGCGGTGATGTATGTGAGATGACTTGCGTCTCTTCCTGGCGACGTATTAAAAAAATGTAAGAGAGCATTCCTTCAGTGTGAGCATAGTGAGCAAATTGAACACATTTAGCAGGTGAAGCAGTGGAAGCCTAACTCACTACACGAAACTCGAAGGTCAGATTTACAGGGTTCAGAAAGATGCTGGGAGTAATGCACTCTAGTTATTCGAAGGATAATGGCTGGGACCAAGAACTAGAGCTCAAGTCTTCCCAGACCCCGTTAGGTAAACACACACACTCACACACACACACACACACACACACACATACACACACACAAACAAACACACACACACACACACATACACACACACACACATACGCCCCGGTGGCCTAGTGGTAAAGCTCTCGCTTCACGCACGGAGGGCCCGGGTTCTATTCCCGACGGGGCGGAAACATTTCGAAGTGTTTCCTTACACACACACACACACACACTCACACACATACATACAACAGGCCTAGTGTCAAATCGACATGTGCCTAGGACAAAATGGTAACTAACTAACAACAGAGCAATGGTAGACACCTTGGCGGAGGTGGCAAGAAAAGCGCACATGAGCAGAGCGAAGTTACTGGTCATGGGCGATTTCAACCACAAAGAGATCGACTGGAGAACCAAGAACCACGTGGGGGTCCAGAAACTTGGAAACCAAGATGATGGACGTGGTACTGGAAAACCTGATGCACCAACATGTCAGGGACACGACCAGAATAGGGGAGGACGAACCAGCAGGCTGGACCTTGTATTCACCCTGAATAGCTCAGATATCGAGGACATAATACCGAGAGCCCCTGGGAGCCAGTGACCATATGGTGCTGAGCTTTGAGTATAGTAGAGCTACAGGTGGAGAGGGAAAATGGTGCTGAAAGAGACATACCAGACTATAAAGGGGACTACACAGGTATGAGGAATTTCCTGCAGGAAATTCTGTGGGAAAGGAAATGGAAGGACAGTCAGTAAATGAAATGATGGAATACGTAGCGACAAAGTGCAAGGAGGCAGAGGAACGGTTTATACCCAAAGGAAAAAGAATAAATGGGAAGACAAGAAAGAGCCCTGGTTTACCCAAAGATGCAGGAGGCAAAGACTCAGAGTGCCAGAGAATGGAAAAGGTACAGAAGGCAAAGAACCCAAGCAAACAAGGAGATTAGTCGAAGAGCTAGAAACGAGTATGCACAGGTACGGAGGGAGGCCCAGAAACAGTACGAAAACGACATAGCATCGAAAGTCAAGTCGGACCCGAAACTGATGTACAGCCACATCAGAAGGAAGACAACAGTAAAGGATCAGGTGATAAGGCTGAGGAGGAAGATGGGAACTCACAAGTAATGATCAAGAGGTATGTGAGGAGCTCAACTCGAGGTTTAGGGAAGTATTCACAGTGGAGGAAGGGAGGCAGTTGGGTAGACAGGACGGGGTGCATCACCAACAAGGGATGTATCGAATGCTGGAGGGAATACACACATCTGAGGGAGGTGAAGCAGTTACTCAGTGATCTTGATACCTCAAAGGCAATGGGTCCGGACAATATCTCACCATGGGTCCTTCGGGGAAGGAGCTGAGGTTCTGAGTGTGCCACTTACCAAAATTTTCAACACATCCCTTGAAACTGGGCAGCTACCTGAGATATGGAAAAAGGCCAACGTAGTCCCATCTTTAAAAAGGAGACAGAAAAGAGGCACTAAACTACAGACCGGTGTCACTTACGTGTATAGTGTGCAAAGTCTTGGAGAAAATCATCAGAAAAAGAATGGTGGAGCATCTGGAGCAGAACAGGTTAATCAACGCCAGACAGCACGGTTTCAGGGAAGGCAAATCCTGTGTAACAAACCTCCTGGAGTTCTATGATAAAGTAACAGAGGTAAGGCAAGAGAGAGAAGGGTGGGTTACTGCATTTTCTTGGACTGCAGGAAGGCCTTTGACACAGTTAGAAAGAAGATGGAAGACCAAGCGTGTATAACAGGAAGGGCACTGGAATGGATCAGGGAATACCTCACAGGAGGCAACAACGGGTCATGGTGCGTGATGAGGTATCACAGTGGGCGCCTGTGACGAGCGGTGTACCGCAGGGGTCAGTCCTAGGACCAGTGCTATTCCTGCTATATGTGAATGACATGACGGATGGGATAGACTCAGAAGTGTCTCTTTTCGCAGATGATGTGAAATTAATGAGGAGAATCACATCGGATGAAGACCAAGCAGGACTTCAAAGTGACCTGGACAAGCTTGACATCTGGTCTAGCAACTGGCTTCTCGAATTTAACCCCACCAAATGCAAAGTCATGAAGATCGGAGAAGGGCAAAGAAGACCGCTGACAGAGTACAGGCTAGGTGGACAAAGGCTACAAACCTCATCAAAGGAGAAAGACCTTGGGGTGAGTATAACACCAAGCACGTCTCCGGAAGCACACATCAACCAGATAACCGCGGCAGCATATGGGCGACTGGCAAACCTAAGATTAGCGTTCCGTTACCTTAACAAGGAATCGTTCAAGACACTGTATACCGTATACGTCAGGCCCATACTAGAGTATGCAGCACCAGTCTGGAACCCACACCTGGTCAAGCACGTCAAGAAATTAGAGAAAGTGCAAAGGTTTGCGACAAGGCTAGTTCCACAACTCAGGGGACTGCCTTATGAAGAAAGGTTGAGGGAAATAGGACTAACAACACTGGAGGACAGAAGGGTTAGAGGAGACATGATAACGACATACAAAATACTGCGGGAATCGACAAGGTAGATAGTGACAGGATGTTCCAGAGAGGAAACACAGAAACAAGGGGACACAACTGGAAGCTGAAGACTCAGATGAGTCAGAGGGATTTTAGGAAGCAATTCTTCAGCCATAGAGTAGTTAGGAAGTGGAATAGTTTAGCGAACGATATAGTGGAGGCGGGAACCATAAATAGTTTTAAGACAAGGTATGATAAAGCTCACGGAGCAGGGAGAGCAGAGACCCAGTAGCGGACAGCGCAGAGGCGGGGCCAGGAGCTGAGTCTCGACCCCTGCAACCACAATTAGGTGAGTACAATTAGGTGAGTACACACATACACACACACACACACACCCACACCCACACCTGGTCAAGCACGTCAAGAAATTAGAGAAAGTGCAAAGGTTTGCAACAAGATTAGGTTAAGGGAAATCGGCCTGACGACACTAGAGGAGAGGAGGGTTAGGGAAGACATGATAACGACGTATAAAATACTGCGAGGAATATATAAGGTGGACAGAGACACGATGTTCCAGAGAGGGGACACAGAAACAAGGGGTCACAATTGGAAGTTGAAGGCTCCTATGAGTCAAAGGGATGTTAGGAAGTATTTCTTCAGTCATAGAGTTGTCAGGAAGTGGAATAGCCTAGAAAGTGACGTAGTGGAGGCAGGAACCATACATAGTTTTAAGACGAGGTTTGATAAAGCTCATGGAGCAGGGAGAGAGAGGACCTAGTAGCAATCAGTGAAGAGGCGGGGCCAGGAGCTATGACTCGACCCCTGCAACCACAAATAGGTGAGTGCACATACACACACATATACACATACACACACATATACACATACACACACACATACACACATACATACACACACTCATACACACACACACGCACACACACACACACATACATAGCTTTAAGAAGAGGTATGATAAAGCTCATGGCGCAGGGAGCGTGACCCAGTAGCGGCCAGTGAACGGGCGGGGCCAGGAGCTATGTCTCGACCCCTGCAACCACAACTAGGTGAGCACACACACATACATACACGCACGCATATACAACACAACAGGCCTAGCGTCTAATCGACATGTGCCTAGGTCAAAATGGTAACTAACTAACTAAAAGGCCCTGATGATGGTAAGAGACACTAACAATTTCATGCAAATTTTCCTCCTCCCTGATTCTCTTTCTCTCTAGTACTTTTTTATGGCTCTGCTCCTTCTCCTTCCCTTCTATCTTTGACTTAACACCTACTGCTCTCTTCCCCTCCTGCCCTCCCTCCCTCCTGCCCTCCCTCCCTCCTGCCCTCCCTCCCTCTCACGCAAACAACAAGACAGGTACAGCGAGGTCGTTAATTAGATTGATATCGTCTTTGTGGAGTTGTTAAAAACTGCAGATAACTGGGTTGATTGAAATGCCTTGTGTAGTTGGTGGAAGAGGTGGTGGTGGAGGAGGAGGAGGAGGAGGGAGAGGTGGTGGTAGAGGAGGAGGAGGAGGAGGAGGAGGGAGAGGTGGTGGTAGAGGAGGAGGAGGAGGAGGAGGAGAAGAAAAAAAGGTGGAAGTGGAAGTGAATGAAGAAATCTAAGTGGTGGTGGAGGAAGGGGGTGATGGAGTTAGATTTGGAAGAGTGTGTGGAGAAAAAGGTGAATATTGTCAAGGAGACGAACCAATATGGAATTTTCTCGTTATTTAGCAAAACTGGACACATCAACAGTGTGCTGCTGCCCTATTCTATATGACAGTTACACAATGTGAACAAAAGTTAGCTATGTGTACTTGTCATATTCCATGAAAACAGATGAAGTTCATACAAGGTGTTGCAATCTGTCAGCCTGAGCTGAGAGACTTCAGAAGGTTAATGAGGATATCGTCAAGTGTTCCAGCAAGGTTTCAGCAGCTACGGCAGCTTCAAAAGTTTCCTTCCAACTAGGTTTCTTACTATCACTTGGGGATTACTATCCCTCAGGATAGTAATCACTTGGGGATTACTATCCCTCAGGATAGTTTTTCCCATGCGCAGGAGAAATTAATATTTTATTAAGATACCTCCATCATCCCAAAGCGAGGGCAACATAAATTATACATAGGAGACAGTGGAAGGAGAGGAGGGAAGGGAGCGAGGGATGGAGGAAGAAGTGGCTGAAGAGGAATTTGATATAAATATCGACTGTAGACAGAAGAACTTCTCAAATCGTCACAGAAAGTCTTGACACCGCTGCCAGTCACAGGTGTCGCATGGATCATGCTCTCAATACCTCTCCCACATTCGATATTTTTTTATTACACATCGGAGAGTCTACCCCAGGCAGGGTGTCCGAAAAGAAAAACTTTCACCATCATTCACTCATCAATGTTTTCCAGAAGCAGGTTACACTAAGTTATAAAACTGCAACATTAACACCCTCTCCTCAAGAGGGCAAGTTACAGGACAGTGTGACTTTATCCTCAACTCCAGGACTACAAGTCCGAGCCTGCACGCTTAATCCCCCTGAATACCTCATCTACATACAACATTCCTCCATCACTCCACATGGTCACCAGTTCTGAACATTACACTCTTCGTCAGACACTGCTCACCCGTCAATGCCGTTCCTGACAAACATTCCCTGCCACTCAACAGCACGTAAGTCCTGAACCATTTTCTCCATCTTCCTATTTAACACGCTCACCATGCTTGCTGGAAGTCCAAGCCCCTTGCCACAAAACCTCCTTTACCCCCTCCCTCCAACCTTTCCTAGGCCGACCCCTACCCCGCCTTCCCTCCACTACATTTTTTATTATCACAATCAAAACTAAGCGCTAAACCCACAAGGGTCACACAGCTCTACACCCCACCTTCAACAGATTCAGGATAAAAATAAGGTCGAGAGTAAACGACAAATACGAGTGATCGTGCCATAAGAGATGGACCCACACACACTAGCTCACTTGCTCAGCCTCTGATATTTGGTCGCACACCAGAGGGGTTTCTGACCCCCACGCAGCCTCTCATGTTTACCTTGAGATTTTCAACATCACGTTCACTCGCATCTTTATCTGCCTTCTTGGATCACCCATTAGGGGAAGTTTTGATAGATGATGAGTGGGTAGGCGACAAAGGAAGGGATGGGAAGAAGAGGTGAAGAAGAGAAGAGAGAGAGAGAGAGAGAGAGAGAGAGAGGGGGGGGGAGGAATTGCGTTTTTCCACAATTTTGCAAAGATACCTTAGAATGCTAGGTAAAATGACACAAGTGCAACTAATGCCACAATAAAATGTCGCATTAGTTGCACTTGTGTCCTTTTGCCTAACATATTGTTGATAATTCTACTAACAACAGAATGTTTTCAGTTGAGGACACCTCCAGGTAGTGATCCAGTGTTTGTAACCTGGGTTGTAGACGCCTTCACTCCACTTGGCCAGCGGATGCTTTACCACTTACAACAGGAAACACTTGTTCTGTTTCCTGACGAATGCACCACTTTCCTACGTCTATTTCAATTCCTTCATTTGCTGCCCAGCCTTTGCGGAGTGCGGTGTGCTTGTTTCTGATCCCTGGCGGTGGAGTTGAGAACTTGTGGTTTTCTCCAACATGGCGGAGAGGTACAGACGTCGCATCAATACTGTGTGTATTGAGGTGTTGCAGGGCGCGATTTACCCGAGTAACGCTGACGTTCTCCTGGCGATATTGAGGGACTCCTTTGGGATATCCCATGAGGAGCTGTATGGGATATCCCTCAACGTTAGCATGCTAACGACCATCTTTGTAATTATTGTCTTTAAATGTAAAACACACATTGTAATTTTTTACAGATAAATAAATCTTGAATTGAATTGAATTGAATGTGTCTAGGGATCTGCGAGTGGTTGTTTATGTAACAACCAGTGAGTTTGGTAATGTAGTAGGTTTTGTATATAAAAATTTTCATTACAGTTTGGCTGTGCAGCCGAGTAGGCACGTATGGTATATACAATACATTGCCATTACTAAGTCACTTCTTTTGGAAATGCATAAAATCTAAGGTTCTCGTTTATATTTGAGATGTTTTCATATCACGTTGGCCTGTATAAGAGCACTTGTGATGTGAGGGTGCATTAATATCAGGATGGATTGAATAATGTTTTATGAGAATTTTGTGAAATGTCAATGAGTAACTTCTTGTTATGGGGTACGTTTCTTGATATATGTTTTTTGTATATAAAATGTTTTTAAATAAAATATAAAAAAAAAAATCCTTCAGTAAGGCTATGTGATGGAGGAATATTGGCTGGCTGTTCAGGATGTCTTGGGACTTACATAATATGCAAGAAGAAGCAGTCTTCTTCTTCTTCTTCTTCTTCCGTGTTAGTCTACTTGCTTCTTTATCTTCTGTTTGGCTCTTAAAAAGACAGGCAGATAAAGGGACAGGGAGACAAATATTCAGAGAGATAAATATAAGAAACATTATGAGAATGAGCGAATAATATAGGAGAAAATGAGAAATTAAAAGACTGGGGTTTAAGGAGCGATGAATTATTCAGTAGCTAGTTCATTAACTGTCTCGACGACCAGGCTACGACGACCAGGCTAAGTCGTCGTACCCCCACCTATCCAAACACACACACACACACACGAGGCGATGATTAAGACACATGTGGAACAGTTAGGTATCTTTATTGTTGAAACGTTTCGCCTACACAGTAGACTTCTTCAGTCAAATACAAAGGCAGCAGGTGTGGTAGTGAAATGAAGATGAAGTAATCAGTCCATCAACCATGGATAAAAAAGTATTTGAGGTGGTCAGTCCCTCAGCCTGGAGAAGAGTTCAGCTCCATGGTCTGGAACTATATGAAGCTGAAGCCTGAGGATGGAGTCTTAAATACTGTTGAAGATGAGGTGGAAGATCTCGAAAACATTACAGAGGACGGGATTCACTAGTAGAAGTAAGAAGTCAGGTCCCTCTGGAATACAACCCTTCTCACTCATAACAGACACAACAGAAACCTTTGATTCTCACCCGAATTTTCGTGAGAACTGATAAATTTCCATTGTTATACAACTGAAAAATTCCCATTGAAATGCAAAACCTACGGTGCCTTAATGACCTTCGTGTAGTAGATAGACTTGAATAAACAACACTTACATATAAGGCACGGACAAGACGAGTAGAGTATGCCTCTTCTGGTCGGCTTCAAACTTCTAGGGATTGTGATGAATACTTTTCCATACATACGAATGTGTCTGGCAAGAGCATTGTTCAGTGTTAATGTTGTTTCAGGTGTTCTGTGCACGAAATTTCCTTCAAGAAAGACAGCAAATGAAAAAAAATGTGAGTTATGAGACTGAAATCTGCTCCTTCAAGCATGTCAACTCATTCTTGTATTTGACTGAAAACACTTGACCGGTGGCAAGACAATCGTAAAATTACCAGGCAAACACAGCAGCATAGCATAGTGGGGAGATGGTTGAATTTATAATTTGGTAAAGTATTGTTCAGAGTTGATCAGTGTCCTCAGCTGTCGTCCAGATATTGATATCTCGGCACATGTGGGAAGTTTGCTGCTATCACCTCTATCTTATTCTGTAATCTTTGTCCGTCACTCCATAAAAATGTAAGAGGTACGGCGAGAAAGCCCCTGACGAGAGAAGTATAGTTGACTGTGGGATGGTGAGACGTGTGTCCCTGAGAGTCACCCAGGTGACGATTTGACATGACGGTTGTCTCAGAGGAAGAGACAATGCCTTGCGGAGCAGGTGACTGTCTGGATTACTCAGTCACAGAACAGTCTGCTACCAGAACTGCTACGCTCTCTTGGTGTCATGGAAACTCACCACACCTAGGATTCGTCACTTTAGGATCTTCCATGAAACCTAGATCCTTCACTTCAAGGAATTTCCATGACATCTAGGGTCCTACACGGCACCTGGGATCCTTATCGGTACTGAACCATCCAATGGTTCCATAGGAATTATATGGATTCTCTATAACTAAAATAGCTAAGGAAACTAAGAATTTCACGACAGTGAAGATGATCAACGAGGGTTAAAAGCCCAGTACCAGTGCTTGGCCACCACACCCGTGCTTCACTAAGTCATATTTTGTAAACTTCACCTGGGGACTATCTAGTCTGCCTTTCATGAAAACACCGGTATTTTACGGCATTAACGGGGTTCTGATATATTCATCGAAATTCACACCTGAGAGAACAAGCTTTCATTGGGACAATGTTTCGCTCTCATTACTCTTCGCTCTGCGTAGAGTTTCATAAAAGCGTCTTGATTTTGTCGGCAGTAAGACATTTGTGGCCACACGCAGCCATGTGGGTACATTGTAAACCACATGACTGAATGAATGAAAAAAATATAGAGAAAAATAAACAGTAATGTCTGAGTGCTTTTATTCGCTTACACACGCATGTTGAGAGAGAGATTTGATAATCTGACGATCTCAGATAAGCAGGCTTCTGAAGGTGTGTGTGTGTAGGCACATTAAAACCCCCCATGTCAGCATCACAGTCACAGCTCCCTGTGTGTGTGTGTACGAGCCTCGTACGTCAGAAACAGTACTTACATTAGACGGTCGTGCGAGGACGCTTCTTCCTCGTCCTGAGGTGGAGGGTCAACTTGCTGTGGCCACGACTCCAACGCTGCCATGATGGTGGTGCTCGCACGACTTCCACACCAGAAGGACGAGTAGGAGCTACTGGAACAGTTGAGTAACAGGCTCTACTCGCGTCGAGGAGGAGGTAGATTCGAGTAAAAGGCTGTACTTGCCTGTTCAGGATAAGACTATGAAGTTGCCTTCACTCAAACACAGACACAAGGCCCACTGCAGGTAGACGTGTGTTGGGGCGGTGTAGGGGACGTACGACAGGTGGGAGTGTGTTGGGGAAGGTGCGACAGGTGGTGTGTTGGGGCGGTTGGGGACGATACGACAGGGTTACCCTTGTGTTGGTTGAGGTAGGGGAAGGAAAGTCAGGTTGGAGGGATGGGGAAAAGGGATATGGGAAAAGTGTCAGCCAACAGCTGCCTTTGTGGGGTGGCGGGGGGCGTGATGGCAGCGGCGGCGGGAGGGTGGCAGCGGCGGCGGTGGCAGCAAGTGCGGCACGTGCAACAAGTCCGGGAGGGAGCGGCGTAGTGAAGCTGACGACGGTGGCGACGGTGCAGCCGCTGGCTGACGCGTGGGGGTGGGGGTGGGGGGACTACGCAACCTCTCCTCCAACCCCCCACATCGATCTTGACCTGCGCCAGCTAGTTCCCGCTGACACACCTGTTCCGGGCCGCTGACACACCTGTTCCGGGTTGCTGACACACCTGTCCTAGGCTGCTGACACACCTGTTCCTGCTGCTGAGATATGCACCCCATCCTCTTGCTGATACATCCCTTCCTGCATCTGACTCTTTGCTGCTGACACACCCCTTCCTGCTGATGATTCACCCCTTCCTGTTGATGATTCACCCCTTCCTGCTGATGATTCACCCCTTCCTGCTGATGATTCACCCCTTCCTGCTGATGATTCACCCCTTCCTGCTGACGATTCACCCCTTCCTGCTGATGATTCACCCCTTCCTGCTGATGATTCACCCCTTCCTGCTGATGATTCACCCCTTCCTGCTGATGATTCACCCCTTCCTGCTGCTGACATCCCTTCCTGCTGCTGACATCCCTTCCTGCTACTGACATCCCTTCCTGCTGATCAGGCATCCTTCCTGACAAGCGAGCAGTGTTGTCTAGCGCAGGTGTTCTTCCTGACACAACTGATTAATGAGTGAAAAACCTGACTTGAATGATCTACTTCCACGACGGTGGTGAGACAGTCTGCCACACTGAACCAGCACCACCAGCTGCTGCTACTAGTGGTGCTGGTGGTGGCGGTGCTGCTGCTACTAGTGGTGCTGGTGGTGGCGGTGCTGCTGCTAGTCCTGCTGCTACGTGTAATGTTATTGCTGATGATACTGCTGCGGTGTGGCCATATTACTAGTGGTGGTGCTGGTGCTGGTAGTGGTGCTCCTAGTGCTCTTGTGGTGCTGTTGTCGGTAGTGGTGCTGGTACGGCTCTGGTGTTGCTGGTACTTACTGCTCTGGTGTTGCTGGTACTTACTGCTCTGGTGTTGCTGGTACTTACTGCAATGGTGTTGCTGGTGCTTCATCTCCTGCTGTTGGTGCTGTATCTGCTGCTGTTGGTGCTGCATCTGCTGTTGTTGGTGCTGCATCTGCTGCTGTTGGTGCTGCATCTGCTGCTGTTGGTGCTGCATCTGCTGCTGTTGGTGCTGTATCTGCTGCTGTTGGTGCTGCATCTGCTGCTTGTTGGTGCTGCATCTGCTGCTGTTGGTGCTGTATCTGCTATTGTTGGTGCTGCATCTGCTGCTGTTGGTGCTGTATCTGCTGCTGTTGGTGCTACATCTGCTGCTTTTGATGCTCCATCTGCTGCTGTTAGTGCTGTATATGCTGCTGTTGGTGCTGCATCTGCTGTTGTTGGTGCTGCATCTGTTGCTGTTGGTGCTGTATCTGTTGTTGTTAGTGCTGCTGCATCTGCTGCTGTTGGTGCTGCATCTGCTGCTGTTGGTGCTGTATCTGCTGCTGTTGGTGCTGCATCTGCTGTTGTTGGTGCTGCATCTGCTGCTGTTGGTGCTGCATCTGCTGCTGTTGGTGCTGTATCTGCTGCTGTTGGTGCTGCATCTGCTGTTGTTGGTGCTGCATCTGCTGCTGTTGGCTGATCTGCATGTTGTGCTGCATCTGCTGTCTGGTTGATGCTATCTGCTGTTGTTGGTGCTGCATCTGCTGCTGTTGGTGCTGTATCTGCTGATGTTGGTGCTGCATCTGCTGCTGTTGATGCTGCATCTGCTGCTGTTGGTGCTGTATCTGCTGTTGTTGGTGCTGCATCTGCTGCTGTTGGTGCTGCATCTGCTGCTGTTGGTGCTTCATCTGCTGCTGTTGATGCTGCATCTGCTGCTGTTGGTGCTGTATCTGCTGCTGTTGGTGCTGCATCTGCTTGTTGTTGGTGCTCATCTGCTGCTGTTGGTGCTATCTGCTGCTGTTGGTGCTGATCTGCTGCTGTTGGTGCGCATCTGCTGTTGTTGGTGCTGCATCTGCTGCTGTTGGGCTGATCTGCTGCTGTTGGTGCTGATTGCTGCTGTTGTGTGTATCTGCTGCTGTTGGTGCTGCATCTGCTGTGTGGTGCTGCATCTGCTGCTGTTGTGCTGATCTGCTGTGTTGGTGCTGCATCTGCTGCTGTTGGTGCTGATCTGTGCTGTTGTGCTCATCTGCTGCTGTTGTGCTGCATCTGCTGCTGTTGTGCTGATTGCTGCTGTTGGTGCTGCATCTGCTGTTGTTGGTGCTGCATCTGCTGCTGTTGGTGCTGATCTGTGTGTTGTGCTGCATCTGCTGCTGTTGGTGCTGCATCTGCACTGTTGGTGCTGCATCTGCTGTTGTGCTGCATCTGCTGTGTTGGTGCTGCATCTGCTGCTGTTGGTGCTGATCTGCTGCTGTTGTGCTGCATCTGCTGTGTTGGTGCTGCATCTGCTTGTCTGCTGTGGTGGTGCATCTGCTGTGTTGGTGCTGCATCTGCTGCTGTTGGTGCTGTATCTGCTGTGTTGGTGCTGCATCTGCTGCTGTTGTGCTGCATCTGCTGCTGTTGTGCTGATCTGCTTTGTTGGTCTGCATCTGCTGCTGTTGGTGCTCATCTGCTTGTGTGCTGCATCTGCTGCTGTTGGTGCTGCTTCTGCATGCTGTTGTGCTGCATCTGCTGCTGTTGGTGCTGATCTGTGTTGTTGGTGCTGCATCTGCTGTTGTTGGTGCTGCATCTGCTGCTGTTGGTGCTCATCTGCTGCTGTTGGTGCTGATCTTGTTTTCGCTGTTGGTGCTGATCTGCTGTGTTGGTGCTGATCTGCTGCTGTTGGTGTTATCTGCTGCTGTTGTGCTGTATCTGCTGCGTTGTTTGTTGTTGCTGCATCTGCTGCTGTTGGGCTGCATCTGCGCTGTTGGTGCTGATCTGCGCTGTTGGTGCTGATCTGCTGTTGTTGGTGCTGCATCTGCTGCTGTTGGTGCTGCATCTGCTGCTGTTGTGCTGATTGCTGGTTGGTGCTGCATCTGCTTTTGCTGTTTGCTGCATCTGCTGCTGTTGGTGCTGCATCTGCTGCTGTTGTGCTGCATCTGCTGCGTTGGTGCTGCATCTGCTGTGTTGTGCTGCATCTGCTGCTGTTGGTGCTGCATCTGCTTGTTGGTGCTGCATCTGCTGCTGTTGGTGCGCATCTGCATGTTGTTGGTGCTGCATCTGCTGCTGTTGGTGCTGCATCTGCTTGTGCTGTTGTGCTGCATCTGCTGATGTTGGTGCTGCATCTGCTGCTGTTGGTGCTGCATCTGCTGCTGTTGGTGCTGCATCTGCTGCTGTTGGTGCTGCATCTGCTGCTGTTGGTGCTGCATCTGCTGCTGTTGGTGCTGCATCTGCTGTGTGGTGCTGCATCTGCTGCTGTTGGTGCTGCATTGCTCTGTTGGTCTGATCTGCTGTGTTGGTGCTGCATCTGCTGCTGTTGGTGCTGCATCTGCTGCTGTTGGTGCTGCATCTGCATGTGCTGTTGGTGCTGCATCTGCTGCTGTTGGTGCTGCATCTGCATGTGCTGTTATGCTGCATCTGCTGATGTTGGTGCTGCATCTGCTGCTGTTGGTGCTGCATCTGCTGCTGTTGGTGCTGATCTGCTGTGTGTTGGCTGCTTGGCATCTGCTGCTGTTGGTGTGATCTTTGCTGTTATGCTGATCTGCTGTGTTGGTGTGCATCTGCTGTGTTGGTGCTGCATCTGCTGCGTTGGTGCTGCATCTGCTGTGTTGGTGCTGCATCTGCTGTTGGTGCTGCATCTGCGTGTTGTGCTGATGTCTTTTGCTGTTGCCGGGTCATCTGTTTTGTTGACGTTGGTGCCACTCGCTGTTGGCTGCATTCTGCGTTGGTGTGCATCTGCTGCTGTTGGTGCCATCTGCTGCGTTGGTGCTGTCTGCTGTGTTGGTGCTGCATCGCCTGTTGGTGCTGCATCTGCTGCTGTTGGTGCTGCACTGCTGCTGTTGGTGCGCATCTGCTGTGCTGTTTGCTGCATCTGCTGTGTTGGTGTGTCTGCTGCTGTTGGGCTGCATCCTGCTGTTGGTGCGCATCGTGCTGTTGGTGCTGCATCTGTGCGTTGGTGCTGCATGCTGTGCTGTTATGCTGCATCTGCTGTGTTGGTGCTGCATTGCTCTGTTGGTGCTGCATTGCTGTGTTGGTGCTGCATTGCTGCTGTTGGTGCTGCATCTGCTCTGTGGTGCTGCATCGCTGCTGTTGGTGCTGCATCTGCTGCTGTTTGCTCTCTGCTGTGTTGGTGCTGCATCTGTTTTGCATCTGTGCTGTTGGTGCTGCATCTGCTGCTGTTGGTGTCATCTGCTGCTGTTGGTGCTGCATCTGCTGCTGTTGGTGCTGCATCTGCTGCTGTTGGTGCTGCATCTGCATGTGCTGTTGGTGCTGCATCTGCTGCTGTTGGTGCTGCATCTGCTGCTGTTGGTGCTGCATCTGCTGCTGTTGGTGCTGCATCTGCTGCTGTTGGTGCTGCATTTGCGTGTGCTGTTGGTAGTAACTTTACTTCTGCAACACAGAACAGGTCATCATATTTTATTGACGAGGAAGCACCAAACCCGCAGGGGGACACACAAATGTCCACCTTCGCCTAAGTCAACTTGTGGAGAGTTAACTGGTGTTGAACACCTGTTGTTCAAGACTGAACACTGATTACTGATGAACAGGGGCAAACACACCTGTCAGTCACTGAACAACACTCATGCTGAATACTAATCCCGTTTGAAATATATTATTTTTATGTTAATCCTATAAACTACTTTGAAAAATGCTCATTGTTACTTTCCTATACGATAATCTCAATTTTTAATAATATGTTACTATTATGTTACCCCCTACTCATATTATAAGTTAATGTCAAAAATGCTCAATGTTATTTTCCTTAAGATAATCTCAATTCCATATTATCATTCAAGAATCTTAACACCTGTAACAATCTAAGATCTAATATCATTATATAATAATTTAAACAGTAAAATTTCATCATATTGTAATTTTGAAAATAATTTTTAACTAGAATAAACTCAATAAATTTCTCTAATATTAAGTACATAGTTTTTAAGGACTAGAATAAGCTGCCCCTAATGCCATGGCATGTCAGTGGCTCTCCTTGCACTCAATTTACATTGTAATTTCCCATACCCATGTAACCTGCAATGAAATAAAAATTTTTTGTTTGTTTTTGTTTGTTTTTATTATTATTATTATTATTATTATTATTATTATTATTATTATTATTATTATGATTATTATTATTATTAATAAATTCATGGGGTGGGAAGTAAACCTCTGGGTCATACAACGCCTGTGGTAATGAAATTTATTGGAGGATCGATTTAATTAACTGGAGGACAGCTCCAGTTCCTCGGATCAAGGAACCTCGCTGGAGGGAGAAATCTATGCAATTAAATTTGTTTTTTTTTTTGCACTAGGTGGACGCTTAGTCCAATATTTTTCTTTTCCAAAATCTTTATTTTGACACACAGAATTTTGGCAATAACAGTTCCGTGGTTCACTTGTAAAGTATTCGGCTCACAACAGAAAGGACTCAGTTTCAACCCTGGGGTGGGATGAAACATTCTGCAAGTCTTTTAAAGCTTAGGCCATTTATTGACCTGATAAAAATAACTATTTTTTTTCGGTCGTTGTGCGATCCGAGAAAGATATCCCCGTATTGCATAACCCCAGCCCCCTGCACCTCAATGCACTTAAGAGGAACAATGCAGATTACTGCATAAGTTTGCAATGCTGTCAAATATTAGCGTTGAATATCTGCAGCGAAACAAAGGAGGCAGTCGCCAGTTATCACATGGAAACTAGTATCTAATTTTTTTTTTAAATTCATAAAAAGACAAGTTAGGGTATACACAGCCCAAAATTAATTAAAATATTGCACTAAGAAACACTAGCCTTGAAGTCAAACTAAAGAGGCACTCCAAAATACATAAGTGCAATAAGTTTGAAGCTGCTTATAAGTGGCCTTATTAATTATTATAATCAAAACTAAGTGCTAAACTAACAAGGGTCATACAGCACTGCAGGGTATGGTGTGCTGTGTAATGTGCTTGATCTGAAACTAGAAAGGGTGGAGAGTATACGAAGGTAGAGTTTGTAAGGGCGCTGAGGAGTGCTACAGGAAGCATAATCTAAGGTTGTGTGATAAATCTGTTGCTGTCAAAAAGTCAAAGAGGGAGTCAGTGCCAAAGGTGGGGCCGTCAGCGAGGAGGGAAGAAGTTAGAGTAGTGACGACGTCGGTGATATATTCTACGTGCTCGTTGGTAAATAGGACACCTGGAGTTTACCTGGAGAGAATTCCAGGGGTCAACGCCCCCGCGGCCCGGTCTGTGACCAGAGCCTGATCAACCAGGCTGTTACTGCTGGCCGCACGCAGTCCAACGTATGAACCACAGCCTGGCTGGTCAGGTACCGACTTTAGGTGCCTGTCCAGTGCCTGCTTGAAGACAGCCAGGGGGTTTGTTGGTAATCCCCCTGATGTATGCTGGGAGGCAGTTGAACAATCTTGGGCCCCTGACACTTATTGTGTTGTTCCTCAACGTGCTAGTGGCACCCCTGCTCTTCATTGGGGGGATGTTACATCGCCTGCCGAGTCTTTTGCTTTCGTAGGGAGTGATGTTCGTGTGCAAGTTTGGTACTAATCCCTCGAGAATTTTCCATGTGTATATAATAATGTATCTCTCCCGCCTGCGTTCTAGAGAGTACAGGTTTAGGAACTTCAAGCGTTCCCAGTAATTGATGTAGTTTATCGCAGTTATGCGTGCCGTGAAGGTTCTCTGCACATTTTCAAGGTCAGCAATTTCACCCGCCTTGACAGGTGCAGTTAGTGTGCAGCAATATTCCAGCCTAGATAGAACAAGCGATCTGTAAAGTGTCAACATGGGCTTGGCATCCCTGGTTTTGAAGGTTCTCATTATCCATTCTGTCATTTTTCTAGCAGATGCAATTGCTACGGTGTTATGGTCCTTGAAGGTGAGATCCTCTGACATGATCACTCCCAGGTCTTTGACATTAGTTTTTCGCTCTATTGTGTGGTTTGAATTAGTTTTGTACTCCGATGAGATTTTAATTTCTTCACTTTTTCCGTATCTGAGTAATTGAAATTTCTCATAATTGAACTTCATATTGTTTTCTGCAGCCCATTTAAAGATTTGGTTTATGTCTGCTTGGAGTCTTGCAGTGTCTTCAACGGTGGACACTGTCATACAGATTCGGGTGTCATCTGCAAAGGAAGACACAGCACTGTTTCTTATATCCCTGTCTATGTCCGATATGAGGATGAGGAACAGGATGGGAGCAAG
>WNWK01037328.1:0-18582 GCA_009830355.1 Cherax destructor | reverse complement strand
AAGGCATTTACAACTGACCCCTAAAAGGCTTTTACAACTGATCTTAAAAGGGCTTTACAACTGATCAAAAAAAGGCTTTTACAACTGACCCAATAAAGGCATTTAAACTGATCAAAGGCTTTTAAACTGATCCAATGGGGGGATAAGCCAACCTTCAATAAAAAGGTTGAAAACAAACTTGCATGGAAATTCTTCTCATAAGAACATAAAGAAGGAACACTGCAGCGGGCCTGCGGCCCCAAAGCGGGCAGGCCCAATTTTCCATCGGCTTAAGAATGCCTTAACCTAGTCAGGTCGGGTCCGTTCATTAAGGAAGGAGCAGGCATTTACCTAGTAGCACAACTAGTCAGGTCAACTAAACCCCTCATGTATTTTACTTTCCTTTCAACATGTCAGCCGTTTCCCACTGAGGCAGGGGGGCCCCAAAAAAGGAAAAAAAAGTTTCCCCTTTTTTCTTTATAATTTATTCAGGAAAAGGGGTTCTAGCCCCTTGCTCCGGCATTTGGGCCCTTCGACACGCTGGCTTCAGGAAAATTCTGTTCCATTTCCCCCATGGAGATAAGAGGAAAAAAGAACAAGAACTATAAGAAAATAGAAAAAAACCCCAGGGGGGTGTGTATATATATGCTTGTACATGAATGTGTATGGACCTAAGTGAAAGTAGGTACAAGATGTACCAAAATCTTGCATGTTTATGAGACAGAAAGAACCAGCAATCCTACCATCATGTAAAACAATTCGGCTTTCGTTTTCCTCACTTGGCAGGACGGTAGTACCTCCTGGGCGGTTGCTGCTCCAACCTACTACCTAGGACTCATGTATTTATCTAACCTTTTTTTACTACTACATGTCTTAGCTTCTATGACAGTACTGGGGTTTTGTTAAACTCATTGTTCATGTTAAATTATATTTATGAAAATGCTGAAACTATAATATGGAACATGTACAATCCATTGTATTTACTAAACTTACAAGTAGTTTTCTACCAGTTACATGTTCAGACATTAACAAATGTGGGGACATTTTCAAAGAAAGGTTTTTGAAAAGGGTTTTTTAATTTATAAGAATTTTTTAACTAAATTGTTAAAGGGCAAATTAACATTTTCTTTCTTGAAAAAATATCAACAGTTTAAATACAATTTTAAATAAAACACTAATGTAAACACAAAACATATCAGACATTAGAGATTGAAGCACCTCATATATGTTTTATTTTAGATGGGAAGAAATACTAAACCCCTTTTTGGGGCCCCATAGCAGCTGGGGAAACATTTTTACAAATTTGGGAATATTATTTTTTTTTTCGATGAAATTTAAAGAATGTATAAATATACGTTTTACTGAAATTTGGGCTCTTATTTAACCTTTTTTTTTAACATTATTAGCCCAGTGGTTTAGTGATTAGTTTTGATTATGATAATCAACATTCTCAGTTATGTCGGAAATAATACAGTGGTCCCGAGTTTTGTCTTTTTTCATTCCCCAAGGCTGTTTGAGTGCCGTTCCCTTCAAAGGGGGTCCTTGGGTGGTGAAGAGGCTCTTGGTCTGAGGAATTAGACCTTTTGGCTTCTTCCTCAGCCGAACCAACCCCAATCCCCCCCCCATCCCATCTTCCCCATCCTCTCTTTTTCCCCTTTTCCCCCTCCTCCTCCCCTCATCCCTCCCCTTTTTCCCTTCCCCTTTTTCCGTAGGCTTCTCTCCCAGGCACCCTAATTCCTAGGCAGGAGGAAGGGTTCCGTGGCCCATCCCATTCCGTTGAGGTTCTTGGCGGTTGTTATGGGGTATTATGGACTTGTTAGGGGAGCTATGGAGCCCAGCTGTATTGTAAAAAATAACATGAATCCCCTAATTATATTGAATTATTCAGAATTTGCTATGAGGTCTTAGGTCGGGCCACCTAAAGACTTAAAGAGCTGATTAAACTTTTTTTCTCTTAATGGGTTTAAAAATATAAATCACTTTTTTATTAAGTACTAGTTATAAGTTGCATGTCTCATTGTAATAACATAAGATATATTGAGAGTACATGTGGAGATGTGCAAAGTGATGTGTTTATGTTTGAGGGGGAGGAGCTTAGAGAGACTGCTGTTTCCCACAATCCCTTGCTGGAAAAAACATGGCTGCTGGAGTGAGCTGGTGTTGTTGGTGCTGATTTTAACTTGGCTTCAGGGCTGAATGAGTGCCCAAACGTAATGGGGAGGGTTGTAGATCGATGTTACTATGACATTCAGTGATCTTCAGTGTATCAAGACACTGGAGGGTTAAGAAATGTTGAGAAAAAGAGAGTTGAAGGTGGCAGCTGAGCCATGTGCTTTGGAAAAGGCTGATTATATGTTTAGGAGTGGAGACCTGTACATTATATGTATATACTTTTAATATAGCTCTATTTTTATGTTGGTTTAAATAACCTTTGAGAGAATGTGAAAGGACCAATAAGTTTTCAGATGCGCAGCTAAACCTGAGTAAGTATCTTTTAGCCTATGAATGTCCTCCTTTTACCCTAAGACCTTTTAAGTAAATACCCTATGCTAGTACATGTGGAACCTTGATGATAAATAGGGAAAATAACATAACAGCGGTGGTGTAGTTTGCCGTGGAATCTGGATCACCTGGGATGTCGATCCCTCTCCGTCTCCCGGGAGGGTGGCTTGGGTATTTTTTCGGGCGGCAGGTGTACTCTGGAGGCCACCTTTCAGATTCCGGGGTGGTGGCCAAGGAGGTATGCTTTGTGCCCGGGTATCCGGCCGCCCTCTTTTTTGTCCGCCGAGGTGGCTCGGTGGATGTGAGGTTGCTATCCTGGATTGCTGGTTTACTGGCATGAAGGGTAGGGTATGGCACGGGTTCCAGGCAGCATCTGCACTACTTGCAGTGTTGAGGTTCTCTTGGGCGCGGAGGGGATTTACGCCCTTTCATTCCTCCTAGGAGCTATTCCTCCATGTTCTCCCCTTTTTTATTTTTATTTTTTTTTTTTTTTTCTTAAAAACAAAAAGAAAGAAGTAACCCTTTAACCATGGCCGACCCAATCCATGAACCTACTACCCCGGGCCCCTTCCTGATACCACACAGTTCTGACCCTACCTCGTTAATGGACAACTCTTCAGACACCTCCAATACCCATGTACCTTGCTGGTGCCAGTTCGTCACCTGCTTTAGGTACCGGGGTTCCGATCGGCCTTTGACACGTCTGACCTTCGCTCTTCCTGACCTTGATTCCGGCTTCTCCCTCTATGGTGCGGCAATTTTCGGATTGCTCGCCCGTCACACGATCGGACCACCTCTGGTCCTGCATTCAAACGACCAAGACCCTTACATGACGATTCAACACTTCCTTCTCATTCATCCTCAGAAACGACCAGCTCGTCACGCACTCCCTTAAACACTTTGTTTCACACTACTCAATGGACAAAGTTTTCACTCGTCCGACTTCTCCTAATTTCCTATCTTTCCAATCATAGTATTGGTAAAGCTCTCCTACGCCATGTAGGTAAAGATATCTCATTTCACGTCTCAAGAGGCACTCGTATCATCACGGTCCAGAATGCTGGCCAAGCTTGCAATCTTTCTCTCCTTACTACCATAGATACTACAGTCATCCCATGGTTTTCGATTTTAAATCATTCCAGATGGATCAGCTAAAACCAAAATCAGCGAAACCAAAACTATTTTCTCCATAAGAAATAATGGAAATTCAATTAATCTGTTCCAGAAACCCAAGTTTGGAAAAAAAAAAAAAAATTTGGGGGCCTTAAAGATAGATTTACATGCAAAAATGACTGAACTCTATGTGACACTTACCTTTATTGAAGACTGATGTTGCTGGATGGAAGAGAGGGAGGAGGGGAGAGGGAAGAGACCCTATTTTTTGGAAGGGGAATCCCCTTTCCCTAAGGAATTTAGGTACCAAGTCCTTATCCGGGGTCATTTCCCTCCCTGCCTGCTACACTCCCTCCCTGCCTGCTACACTCCCTCCCTGCCTGCTACACTCCCTCCCTGCCTGCTACACTCCCTCCCTGCCTGCTACACTCCCTCCCTGCCTGCTACACTCCCTGCCTGCTACACTCCCTCCCTGCCTGCTACACTCCCTCCCTGCCTGCTACACTCCCTCCCTGCCTGCTACACTCCCCTGCCTGCTCACTCCCTCCTGCCTGCTACACTCCCTCCCTTCCCTGCCTGCTCACCTCTCTCTCCTGCCTGCCACTCCTCCCTGCCTGCACTCCCTCCCTGCCTGTACCTCCTCCCTGCCTGCTACCTCCCTGCTACACTCCCTCCTGCCTGCCTACCTCCCTCCCTGCCCTGCTACCTCCTGCCTGCTACACTCCCTGCCTGCTACACTCCCTCCTTGCCTGCTACACTCCCTGCCTGCTACCTCTCCTGCCTGCTACACTCCCTGCCTCCTACACTCTGCCTGCTACCTCCCTCCTGCCTGCTACACTCCTGCCTGCTACACTCACTGCCTGCTACACTCCCTGCCTGCTACACTCCCTGCCTGCTACACTCCCTGCCTGCTACACTCCCTGCCTGCACCTCCCTGCCTGCCTGCACTCCCTGCCTGCCTGCTCCCTCCCTGCCTGCTACACTCCCTCCCTGCCTGTTACCCCTTACTGCCTACCCCCCCCTGCCCCCCTACACCCTGCCTCCTCCCTCCCTGCTTGCTACCTCCTCCCTGCCTGCTACCCCCCCCTCCCTCCCTCTACCCCTCCCCCCCTCCCTCTCCTCCCTCCCTCACCTTCCCTGCCTGCCACCCCCTGCCTGCTACCTCCCCCCTTCCTGCTCCCCCCTCCCTCCTGCTCCCCCTCCTCCTCGCTACACGCCCTCCCTGCTACACGCCCTCCTGCCTGCTACACTCCCTTCATACATGCTACACTCCTTCATACATGCTACACTCCCTGCATTGCTACACCCCCGCCATGCTACACTCCTCATACATGCTACACTCCCTGTCACTCACTCCCTGCATACATGCTACACTCCTCCCATACATGCTACACTCCCTGCATACATGCTCACCCCCTGCATACATGCTACACTCCTGCATACATGCTACACCCCCTGCATACATGCTACACCCCCTGCATACATGCTACACCCCCTGCACTACATGCTACACTCCCTGCATACATGCTACACCCCCTGCATGCTACACTCCTGCATACATGCTACACTCCCTGCATACATGCTACACTCCTTGCAGCCTCCCTCACCCGCCTGCCACCCCCTGCATACATCTACACCCCCCTGCATACATGCTCACTCCCTGCATACATGCTACACCCCCTGCATACATGCTACCTCCTCATACATGCTACACTCCCCTGCATACATGCACTCCCTGCATACATGCTACACTCCTGCATACATGCTACACTCCTGCATACTCTACACTCCTGCATACATGCTACACTCCCTGCATCATGCTACACTCCCTGCATACATGTACACTCCTGCTTCTGACTCACCCCCTGCATACATGCTACCCCCTGCATACATGCTACACCCCCTGCATACATGCTACACTCCTAAACATGCTACACTCCCTGCCCATGCTACACTCCCTGCATACATGCTACACTCCCTGCATACATGCTACACTCCCCTGCATACCCCCCTACCATGCATGCACCCCCCACCCCATGCTACCTCCCTGCATCCCTTTCTCCCCCCTCCCCAACATGTACACTCCTGCATACATGCTACACCCCCTGCATACATGCTACACTCCCTGCATACATGCTACCTCCCTGCCTGCTACACTCCTGCATACATGCTACACTCCTGCATACATGCTACACTCCTGCATGCATGCTACACTCCCTGCATACATGCTACACTCCCTGCATACATGCTACCTCCTGCATACATGCTACACTCCCTGCATACATGCTACACTCCCTGCATACATGCTACACTCCCTGCATACATGCTACACTCCCTCCCTTTGTTTTACCTCCCTGCATACATGCTACCTCCCTGCATACATGCACTCCTGAAATACATCCATCCCTGCATACATGCTACACCCCTGCATACATGCTACACCCCCTGCATACATGCTACACCCCCTGCATACATGCTACACTCCTGCATACATGCTACACCCCCTCATCCATGCTACCCCCCTGCCCATGCTACACTCCCTGCATACATGCTACACTCCTGCATACATGCTACACCCCCCAAACATGCTCACTCCTGCATACATGCTACACTCCCCCAACATGCTACACTCCCTCCCTTATGCTACACTCCCTGCATACATGCTACCCCCCTGCATACTTTCCACTCCCTGCATACATCCCTACACTCCCTGCCCTTTCCCTACACTCCTGCATACATGCTACACTCCCTGCATACTACCTCCTGCATACATGCTACACCCCCTGCATACATGCTACACTCCCTGCATACATGCTCACTCCCTGCATACATGCTACACTCCTGCATACATGCTACACTCCTGTACATGCTACACTCCTGCATACATGCTACACTCCTGCATACATGCTACACTCCCTGCATACATGCTCACTCCTGCAACATGCTACACTCCTGCATACATGCCCTCCCTGCATACATGCCCACTCCTGCATACATGCTACACCCCCTGCATACATGCTCACTCCTGCATACATGCTACACTCCTGCCCATGCTACACTCCCCATACATCCTACACCCCCTGCATACATGCTACACTCCTCCCAACATGCTACACCCCCTGCATACATGCTACACCCCTGCATACATGCTACACTCCCTGCATACATGCTACACTCCCTGCATACATGCTACACCCCCTGCATACATGCTACACTCCCTGCATGCTACACTCCTGTGCTACCTCCCTGCATGCTACACCCCCTGCATACATGTCACCCCCTGCATACATGCACACCCCCTGCATACATGCTACCTCCTGCATACATGTACACTCCTGCATACATGCTACACCCCCTGCATACATGCTACACTCCCTGCATACAGCACTCCTGCATACATGCTACACTCCCTGCCATGCTACACCCCCTGCATACATCCTCCTCCTGCATACATGCTACACTCCCTGCCCATGCTACACTCCTCCCAACATGCTACACTCCCTGCATACATGCTACCTCCCTGCATCCCCTGCTACCTCCCTGCATACATGCTACACTCCTGCATACCTGCTCACTCCCTGCATACATGTTACACCCCCTGCATACCTGCTACACTCCCTGCATTCATGCTCTCTCTCTCTCCCTGCGTTAAAATTAATATAGACATTTTCATTAATCCATCTATGATATTTTCTTCAAAATTATATAAGAAACATGTTACATAGCATATAAACATGCTATGTTTATATGCTATGGAGGTGTGGTAGCCGGGCGGAGGGAAAACATTACGTTTTCTCGGGTTAACACCAGAGAAACGTGTGAATCTGCGTTTGGCCTAGTCACTCCCCTTAACCCCCCACTTTTGTTTGCAATTCTCAGCATAAATTATTCATTACTTCTCCCTTTGTTTATGATGGCATCTAAAGGATTGTTAAAGCGTTAACATTAGTGCAAGGTATGTGATGGTAATAATTGGCTGTGGGCTGCATTAAATATCATATAGCTATGTAGGTAGGTGTAGCCCAGGCGGGCTCCATCTACTGGCTACCTACACCTGACTTCCTACAAATAAGTACTACTCGCCTCTGCCTACATTAAGACCACAAATTTTTTTAATTTAAATTAAGGGAATGTCCGTGTATGTATTTTACTTTTTATTGTGTTTTTATTCCCCAAATTCTATTACTAATTAATAAAAGTTAGTGTAAACTTTTGTCTGGCATTTATATGCATTTAGAAGTGGAAAAATGGCGTTCTGCTTTCTGGTGATGTCTGCTTTCCAGCAGAGCCTGGAACCTAACCTGCCGTATAAGTGGGCCCTACTGTATATATACATGATATTCACACCACCCAGTTTTCCCAGGGCCCTCCACTGCCTCCTAGCCTCCTCGCTGCAAAATAATATATACTATAATGTATATACTGTACTGGGATAACATTGCTGGAACTAAGATTCCAAGTCAATTAAGATACTTACAATTTTTGTGTCGCACCTTCCCGGACCAGAAGGCACCAAACCCCAAAAGAAGACAGCCAAAAACCCAAAATGAGGGCGAGGTTTAAAGGGAAAGGGGGAGTCCCCCCCAGGAGAAAAAGGCCAACTGGACTTTTCTCCCCCAAAAGAATCAAAATGGAGAATATAATGCAAAATAAAATGATTGCATTATAAAAGTAAAAAATACAGTACAGTACTATTATTAATGTCTGAATACCTTGTTACTTGACATAAGTTATCTAAACTACACACATTCAAATACAGTGGTACCCGGGGTTTCGTACTGTTCCCACTCGAACTTTTGTAAGTGTATTATTGTAAGTGCTTTTGTAAGTGTTTTTTGGGGGGTCGGGAAACAGACTAATCTAATTTACATCTTTCCCTTATGGGAACAAATTTGTTCGTAACGGCACTCAAACGGTTCTGGGAAAAATAAAGTACAAAACTCGGGGGGTCCACTGTATACATATGCCAGTACTGTCCCTCACAATGGGGTTTTTCTTATCATGTAAATGATTACTAAATTTCAATGTATACATGCACTTATTTCTTAGGTTTCTAAGAGGAAAAAAAGTAATTATGATTAAGAATACAGAGCACAAAATTATAGTACTCCTCTCATGCCACACATGTACCATTATCCACTTTAAAGCAACCTCATTTCATCGATTCTTACATTCTCCCAGCCAATCATGTACAAGCCAATGATGTCACAAATCGGAAACCCCCCACACAATCATACAACGGGTGTTCAAGCAGTTATATAAGCCTCAGAGTATACACAAGATGATATTGGACAGTCTGGTCCACATCAATTACCAATTCTTAAATAAAGGCAGTTACTGTAAACTAGGAAAGGAAAGATCACCTCAATCTTACAGCAAACTCGGAAAGTATAACTGCTGATACATTCATGACAAAAGATTGATACACATTCACAACAAACCTCCACATAATGATTGTTAATACTGCAACCTGAACTTTAATGATACTATGCATTTGAAAAACATGTTTAACCAATTAATTCATTTTTAACTAGCTCTTACTGATATTCCTCAGAATCATCAAAATTAATGTGCAATATACTTTTGTAATATAAAAAACCATGATCTTGACATAACTGGAGTTCTGAATAAAGGCAAGAGTAAAAATTTTAGTCTGTGATTTTTTTTAGGAGCGTGTAGTTTTTCTTTTACAATCAGGTGCCAGCTCCACCCAGGCTCTAAATACAGTATATTATAAAAATACATAAAAACCTACATATACATATATGTATACACTTCTCCACTTCCCAGTTTATTCCTTATCTATATAAAATAGCCTGCTTCATTAACTATCATCACTGCCTTCTAACACAGTTAATGTATAAATCAGAACCTGTTACTCTTGCAAATATGATGATACTGAATTAGCTCAACTTGAAAAATTATTTTGGTACAATATATGAAGAGAATATTTCAAGGTAAATGGTATTAGAAGCAAAGATTTCATGTTTAAATGACCACTAAAGTAATCTCATAATAGACAATGAATGAAAGCTAGTTTATAAAAAATTAAATATCTCATGTGGACTTATGACTCAACACAAACTCCCATTAAGTTTGTTTTGGAAGGTTCACTTTTCATATTTTTCAAATACACATTGAGTTAAAAATGCATGGACTCAGGTAATAACACAATCCCACAACCTATTTCACACAATTTTCACTGTACCCGGATTCGGTGGCTCTCTCCAATCCCCGAACAGTTGTTTTCTGAGGACACAAAAATGTATCTGTTTTCTATGTCAAGACTTGCTGGTGGGGTTCTGGGCTCATCACACATCCCCCTCCAATGCATCAGATACAGGTAAATACAACTGAAAGCCCCAAACAGAGGTAGACAGCACTTCCCGAAAAAAATTTTGAACTCATCTCATAAACTTTTCTTTTACTCAAATTATGTTTTATCTATTACCAAACTTCTTTTAATACATAATTCAATTAGAGGTCTCCTTTTCACATATCAGTGGCAATTTGCATATACCTACTTTTCCTCTACGGGTCTCCCCCTTTAGCATTTAGGTCACTCACGGCAATATTCTCTCACTCAGTTTAAAACTTCCTAAACATTTTTCTTAACATCTCCAAGAAAATCTCTCTCTCCCCATACTCCTCTCACCCCTCAGTGCATAAACAAGTACTATAACCTACTTCCCACATTCAACTTCTAGTCTAATCCATAATTCTTGAATTTAAACACTTACACCCCCCTTCTTTTCCACCTAGTTGATCATTAGTATCAGTCTACTCCCTTAACTTGGGGTTCTCTTGATACATCCTATTTAACCTTATTTACTCCTCTCACTCCATTATTATTTATCTTTATTATAACAGTTCTATTGTATACATACCTGTATATAATTTTTCCCTACCATATAATTATTATATGCTATCAACACCTTTCAATTTTAAAACTATTTTGCCTAATATGTACAATATCACACCCAATTAGACAAATGATGCTACGTAAATTAAAAACCTTGTGACTTACAGTAGAGTCTTCATCCCCGGCCAGGTGACTAATTGTTTTGTAGAAGAGTATGCAGTATTTCTCAGAATAATTGTTAGTAGCATTTGGAAGAGTCCTCAGAATTCCACAAATTGGAGGTCGTTTTTACTCTAGAAATAAAGACAACTGCATTAATATTATTATTATTATTATTATTATTTATGCAGAAATAAACCCAAAGGTAAGCCATTCAGAACAATGAAAAAACTACAAAGTTTTAATATTTTTTCTAATACATATTTCTTTCCACTAGCTCAAAAATCTTGAAAACTTTACATTTGCTATGGACGTTAAAAATTACATTAACCTCCAGTTTTCATATCAGTACTGCAAAGCCGGAGGATTAAATTTGCCCCTGAGCTTGAATCATAATAGGGACAAATTTCTTTCTAACCAATGATGCCACACAGTTGTTACCCAAAGCCCTATTATAGTGGACCCTTGGAATCGAACCTCCCAACTCGCCCTATTATGTAAGTTTATTATTGTAAGTGCTTTTATAGGTGTATTTTTGGGGTCTGAAACGAACTAATCTAATTTACATCATTCCTTATGGGAATAAATTCGTTTGGTAACAGCACTTGAACAGCATTCTGGAATGAAGAATGTTCGATTTCCGGGTGTCCACTGTACCTGGAGTTTACCTAGAGAGAGTTTGAGGGTCAACGCCCCCGGCCGGTCTGTGACCAGGCCTCATGGTGGATCACGGCCTGATCAACCAGGCTGTTACTGCTGACCGCACGCAATCCAACGTACGAACCACAGCCCGGCTGGTCAGGTACCGACTTTAAGTGCCTGTCCAGTGCCTGCTTGAAGACAGCCAGGGTCTATTGGTAATCCCCTTTTGTATGCTGGGAGGCAGTTGAACAGTCTTGGGCTCCTGGCACTTATTGAGTTGTCTCTTAACATGCTAGTGGCACCCCTGCTTTTCATGGGGGGATGTTGCATCGTCTGCCGAGTCTTTTGCTTTTGTAGGGAGTGATTTTCGTGTGCAAGTTTGGTACTAATCCCTCTAGGATTTTCCAAGTGTATATAATCATGTACTATCTCTCCCGCCTGCATTCTAGGGCGTACAGGTTTAGGAACTTCAAGAGTTCCCAGTAATTGAGGTGTTTTATCGCAGTTATGCGTGCCGTGAAGGTTCTCTGCACATTTTCTAGGTCACCAATTTCACCTGCCTTGAAAGGTGCTGTTAGTGTGCAGCAATATTCCAGCCTAGATAAAACAAGTGACCTGAAGAATGTCATCATGAGCTTGGCATACCTGGTTTTGAAGGTTCTCATTGTCCATCCTGCCATTTTCTCGCAGATGCGATTGTTGCAATGTTATGGTCTTTGAAGGTGAGATCCTCTGACTTGATCACTCCCAGGTCTTTGACGTTAATTTTTTGCTCTATTGTGTGGTTGGAATTTGTTTTATACTCCGATGAAATTTTAATTTCCTCATGTTTTCCGTATTGGAGTAATTGAAATTTCTCATCATTGAACTTCATATTGTTTTCTGCAGCCCATTTAAAGATTTGGTTTATGTCTGCTTGGAGTCTTGCAGTGTCTTCAACGGTGGACACTGTCATACAGATTCGGGTGTCATCTGCAAGGAAGACACAGCACTGTGGCTTATATCCTGTCAATGTCTGATATGAGGATGAGGAATAGGATGGGAGCAAGTACTGTGCCTTGTGGAACAGAGCTTTTCACAGTAGCTGCCTCAGACTTTACTCTGTTGACTACTACTCTTTGTGTTCTATGTGTTAGGAAATTATAAATCCATCTACCAATTTTTCCTGTTATTCCTTTATCACGCATTTTTGTGCTATTACACCATGGTCACACTTGTCAAAGGCTTTTGCAAAATCTGTGTATATAACATCTGCATTCTGTTTATCTTCTAGAGCATCCAGGACCTTGTCGTAGTGGTCCAGTAGTTGGGACAGACAGGAGCGGCCTGCTCTAAACCCATGCTGTCCTGGGTTGTGCAATTGATGGGTATCAAGATGGGTGGCGATCTTGCTTCTTAGAACCCTTTCAAAGATTTTTATGATATGGGACGTTAGCGCAATTGGTCTGTAGTTCTTTGCTATTGCTTTACTGCCCTTTGTGGGCGGGGCTATGTCTGTTGTTTTTAGTAGCTGCGGGACGATCCCAGTGTCCATGCTCCCTCTCCATAGGATGTTAAAAGCATGTGATAGGGCTTCTTGCAGTTCTTGATGAACACGGAGTTCCATGAGTCTGGGCCTGGAGCGGAGTGCATGGGCATGTCATTTTTTGCCTTTTCAAAGTCATTTGGCGTAGTGATGTGTCAGAAAGGCATGCGTCTGTCAAGTTCTGTGGCACTCTCATGAAAAAATCATTTAGGTTTTCGATTTTCAGTCTGGTTAGTGGCTCGCTAAAGACTGAGTCATACTGGGATTTAAGTAACTCACTCATTTCCTTGCTGTCATCTGTGTAGGACCCATCCGGTTTAAGTAGGGGCCCAATACTGGTTGTTGTTCTCGACTTTGATTTTGCATAGGAAAAGAAATACTTAGGGTTTCTTTCAATTTCATTTATGGCTCTTAGTTCTTCCCGTGTCTCTTGATTCCTATAAGATTCCTTTAGTTTTAATTCGATGTTTGCTATTTCTCTGACTAGTGTCTCCCTACGTATTACTGTAACATACATGTACCTATTTCTGTAACGTACATGTACCTATTACTGTAACGTACATGTACCTATTACTGTAACACACATGTACCTATTACTGTAACACACATGTACCTATTACTGTAACACACATGTACCTATTACTGTAACACACATGTACCTATTACTGTAACACACATGTACCTATTACTGTAACGTATATGTACCTATTACTGTAACGTACATGTACCTATTACTGTAACATACATGTACCTATTACTGCAACGTACATGTACCCATTACTGTAACGTACATGTACCTATTACTGTAACGTACATGTACCTATTACTGTAACGTACATGTACCTATTACTGTAACGTACATGTACTTATTACTATGCTCTGATCCTCTCTTTAATGTTAATGTAAATAATTCAGTGTACCTTATTCCTAGTAGATCTTTTATTGTAACTTAGCTGTTTTAAATTTTAAGGTGTAAATAATAAGATATTGCAAAGACCCCACAATGGAAATAAGTAATTTTGTCTCGACTTTTTTTTTTTTGGGGGGTTTATCCTAGGTAATCTACACATATGATATGAATGATAATTAATGTAATTATTTATGTGTACCCGTACCTAAATAAACTTAATAACTTTATCATTGGTACACTTAGTCTTACATTATACCTGGAGAGGTTTCAGGGTCAACGCCCCCTGTGTCCCGGTCTGTGACCATATATACTGCCCAGTTCTAAGCTCCATCTATAGGATGTACGTAAATGTGCTGGGGAAAAACAGAGAAGGTTGACTAAATTCATACCATGAACCAGAAATCTTTCCTTCATGAAGGATGCTTCTCTTGTCATACGCCATCATAGGGCTTTTTTTTTTTTTGACAATACACCATCACGGAGAATGGATTATTACGTGTTATACTCTGTCACAAGTTTTATATTTGTGTCACACTACACTGAACAACATATTTTTGGTTGCATTAAAACACACAGGATGGTTTGTTTTATCATGGTGCATTACACAGAATGGTTTTCCTGTCACAGGATAGTATTTCTATCATCTTCTATCATACAGGATAATTTTATATCATCATCCATCACACAGAATAGTTTTCTATCATTTTCCACCACAGAGGATAGTTCTTCTGCCCTGTTCTATCACAGGATAACTTTTGTATAATTTTCCGACACTCAGGATAGTTTCTGTGCCTTGTTCCATCACATAGACTGGTTTTCTTCCTTCTATACTTCATCACAAAAACTCATCATCCTGTCATACATGTGGCATGATTGTTTTCGTGTCATGTTATATCATTTCTGGAAGGTGATGAGGATATTGTCAAACATTCTGATATGAATTCAGTCGCTATGGGTGTCTTCCAGCTGCCCTCATTTTATAGAAATTGTGGGCGTACACGTCTGTTTATGGTTGCACGGGTCGATCAGTAGCTCCTGGCCCCATGTGTATGTACTCACCTAATTGTGGTTGCAGGGGACGATTCGTAGCTCCTGGCCCCGTGTGTATGTACTCACCTAATTGTGGTTCCAGGGGACGATTCGTAGCTCCAGGCCCCATGTGTATGTACTCACCCAATTGTGGTTGCAGGGGACGATTCGCAGCTCCTGGCCCCGTGTGTATGTACTCACCTAATTGGTTGCAGGGTCCAGTCGTAGCTCCTGGCCCCGTGTGCGTGTGTATGTACTCACCCCAATTGTGGTTGCAGGGATCGATTCGTAGCTCCTGGCCTCGTATGTATGTTGTGTGTGTACTCACCTAATTGTGGTTGCAGGGGTCTATTCGTAGCTATTGTGTGTACTCACCTAATTGTGGTTGCAGGGTCGATTCATAGTGTGTGTGTGTTTGTTTGGTCCAGGGATGGTGTCCTCTGATATACATTGGGTTTTCCCAAATCATTATTTTAGATATGTGCTCAGGTCCTGTATCAGGAGGTGAAGGAGGTTTATAATAATAATAATAATAATAATAATAATAATAATAATAATAATAATAATAATAATAATAATAATTTTACTAACTTTCCCAAAATGTTAATAAACTAGGAATCGCTAGACTGAGCAATAACCGGAGAATGCGTTTTGTGATCGTCATCAAACTTACACCACTGGTGGGCTTTACCCCAGAAAAGGTTCGCAGTGATTTTGAGCTGATAATTATTAATTCGCTAATTTTAATAAGCAAACTGGTTTCCGTGCAATTACTGGAAGTTCCTCAATCCGTACCCCCTAGAACGCAGGCGAGAGAGATACATGATTATATACACTTGGAAAACCCTAGAGGGATTAGTACCAAAGTTACACACTGACATCACTCCTAGAAAGCAAAAGACTCGGAAGACAATGCAAACGTTCCCCAATGAAAGCAGGGTGCCACTAGCACGATAAGAGACAATATAAAAGTGTCAGGGGCCCAAGACTGTTCAACTGCCTGCCTCCCAGCATACATAAGGGTTACCATAGACTCCTGGCTGTCTTCAAGAAGGCTCTGGACAGCCACCTAAAGTCAGTACCTGACCATCCGGCTGTGGTTCGTACGTCAGTTTGCTGCGACCAACAGTAACAGCCTGGTTGATCAGGCCCTGATCCACCATGAGGCCTGGTCACAGACCGGCCGGGGGCGTTGCCCCCCGAAACCCTCTCCAGGTCTCCAGGTTTTTTATTATTATTATTATTATTATTATTATTATTAATAAACCAAGCACTAAACCCATTGGGGTCATACAGAGCTGCTGCAGTTACTGGAAAGCGCCTTTTGGGACAGGCTTCAAACCTTAATTAACCTCTAGCGTATCTTACTTCCCCAACACCTACTGTATAAATATATATAACAGGTTATAGATCTAATGGTTATAAAAATTTTTTTAAAGGGGTGGACCGGAAAACCAGCCGAAGGCCCGGTCACCTGACCAAAATGTCTTTCTGCAGGTTTCCCGGAGCTGGGTTGGTAGTACCTCGGCTCAAATATTGAGGTTCATGGTTCGATCCCCAGTACTTGCCGAAATGCACTGTAACAAGGGGCTTTCTGTATACTAAGTCTGCATACGTTTTACTTGTAAAAATAAAGGTTATTAGCATATAACTTGACCCATGTCAGGAAACACTTGTCCTATTTCCTGACAAACCTAACCTACCGTATGTAATTGGTCCAGAATTATTACTGACAAAACTGTAAGCAGCCAGACACAGGATAGATGGTGAAGAGTATCAATAGCTGGACCTGGTATTCCATAATAGATGTCTATTCTAATCCATATCACAATTGTAACAATTTTGGTACTGTAACACATTTTCTGAACGATTGCAATCGTCTGACTAGCATGTGTAAATTACATCCCAAAAGAAGTCAGTGATTTTTTTTTCCCCATTGGGATTAGGTAAGTTTATTTCGGTACAGTTAAGTACAATTATCATACCTAGTAAATATATGTGTAAATTACCCAGGATAACCCAAAAGAGTGACATTGCCATCGGGAATCTTGCTCCTAGTGTTGTAACTGTACATAGATAACTGGAAGTCAGTCGACTATTGTGGATCGCATCCTGGGTGAGGACCTAATCAAGCCACATTGACTGGCTTGCCTGGGTTACTATCTCTCCGAAAGGATTAAACAATGTGAATAATGTGTCTTCCAGGTATACATACAGTCAGTGGTTTAGAGAAAACTGTTTATAGAAAACGTACTGTCCCTGTCTTGCCGGTAACCCAAGACAAAATTATTAAGATCAAATATAACTTTAATAACTTTACAGACAGTAATATGAAATTGTCCTAAAGATACATGAATGTTATAAGCATACACTATAGACAAATTATGTACAATCCTAGGAAAACACCAAATTAGTGAGATTTATTTCATGTAGTGTCCATGTGGTTAGTTCACGCTATAACTTGTGTAAAGTATCTGATGAATGCTTATAATCAGAACCATAATTTTTAAAGGGGGTGGAGGGGTAAGCCAGTGGAAGGCCTCGGTCAGATGACCAAAAACTCCAGCTGCGGGTCATAATATGACTAATATTCGTGTCAGGAAAACCTTACCTAACCTAACCTTATGCAAAGTGTTAATAATAATAAATAATAATAAATATATGTAGATCATGATGGCTGTTTAGCCTCTGGCATGAGACAAGCTCTTGTACCCCTCTAAAATTCTAAAGCAAAAAAAAACAAAAAATGTGTTAATAATATTTAGAAAAAAAAAACTGATATGTTATTGCGGTAAGTTATAGCCAGTCTTTCCACCATGGAACCCCAAGAACCAAGAAACCTAATGGAAATAAGTCACTTTGTCTGACTTTTTTTTGGGGGGTTATCCTAGGTAATAATCTACACATATGCTGCTATGTATGATAATTTAAGTAACCTATACCATATTTTATGATTTTTGTTCTTTTTCATTCTGGAGTCCTTAATTGAGAAACTGGTACATTAAAATGATCAGAAATCCCTATCCGAGGGAACTACAGGGAGTCTCTCAACCCTTTTAGTAGGTTCAGCATAGGTTAGGTTTCAGAGTTCAATGGCATATTTTATCTCCTCGGGGTGAGACATTAGGTCATTTGAGAGACATTTGAGTTCCTCAGAGAGACATTTGAGTTCCTCAGAGAGACATTTGAGTTCCTCAGATTAGGTATCTGACCATCCCCCAGGATGCGACCCACAACAGTCGACTAATACCCAGGTGCCCTTTTACTGTAGGTGAACAGAGGCAATGGGTGTAAGGAGACCTGCCCATGTGTTCGCCCTGCCCAGGATTCGAACCTGGGACCAATCGGTTGTGAGCCGACTGCGCTGACCACTGCGCTACAGGTCACCCGGTGTCAACTGGTACTTCAAGAATATTTGAAGTTCATATTTTTTTCGATTTTTTTTTGGAGTTGAGTAAATTTTTTTAGGTACAAGTATACATAAATACAAATTACACAAATTATCATACATAGTAATATAGTATATGTAAATTATCTAAATAAACCCCCAAAAAAAGTCATACAAATGACCTATTTCCATTGGGTTCCTTAATAAGGATCTTTAATTTTCTAATTAGAGTTTTATGGCTGTTTTCAGGTTTCAATTAGAGCATTTTTATTTTCCACAGGGAGCGAGTTTATAGAGCAACATCAACGGAAATAAGTCACTTTTTGACTTTTTGGTTATATAATTTCATGTTTCTGGGTATGATAATTGTACTTTGTGTATTGCCCAAAAATCCCACTACTATAAAAAAAAAATTCTGGACCGCAAATCATCCTTTATTAAAAAAAAAATGGAAAACAAAGTCCTTGGTTTTT
>WNWK01037327.1:17500-18583 GCA_009830355.1 Cherax destructor | reverse complement strand
TACATCCTGAAGCCTACTCATCAACCTTTTATCCCCCAAATACATAACCCAACAAACTACTTTCCTTACGTGCTATATCATACCTTGTATATTTATTTATCCTTTTTTTCAAAAATATGTATTACTTATTCCCAAAACCTCTTTCTAAAATAGCTCAATTAATGGCTCCCCATTTACTTTTTCCCCCTGGCACCCCAAATTTACCTACTATCCATCCACAACTTTTTTTCCCCACTTTAGCTTTAAAGATCCCCAACCAAAATTACTCTCTTTTTTGGGGTTCCCCAAAACCCCCCACACACTCACCAACATTTCCCAAAATCTCTCTCTCTCTTCTACACTTCTTTTTTCCCCCAGGTGCATAAACATTTATAAACCCACTTTTCACATCCAACCTTTATTTTACTCCACATAACCCTTGAATTTATACTTTTTATATTCCTTTTTTACCTGCCATAACTGATTATTCAACATTATTGCCCTCCTTTTTTGCTCTAACTCTATTTAAAACCCCCTGATCTAACCCCATTTATTTCTCCCCCTGAAACTCCCCTCCCCCTTCAGCTTTGTCTCACTTAAAGCCAGGACACCCAGCTTTTTTTCTTTTCTAACATCTACAATCATCTCTTTCTTATCATTCACAACCCCCGCACATTCAAACATCCCATTTTGGATTTTCTTCTTCTTTTTTTAGTAAGCTATACGGGAAAAAGGGGGTTTGCCATTTTTCCCCGGCATTTTAGTTGACTTTTAAACAGCATCTTCGGAGGAAAAATTCTTTTTTCCACTTCCCCATGGATATGAAAGGGGAAAAACAATAAGAACAAAAACTATTAAGAAAAAAATCAAAGAAAAAACAGATGAGTGTGTATACAATAAACGTGTACATGTTTGTAGTGTGACCCAAAGGGAAAATAAAATAGCAAGGCGTACCTGAAATCTTGCATGTTTATGAGACAGAAAAAGACCCAGCAATCCTACCATCATGTAAAACAGTTTCAGGTTTTTTGTTTCACAGTCACCTGGCAGGGGTGGTAGTACCTCCTGAGTGGTTTTCTGTCTACCCAAACCCACTACCTTTTA
>WNWK01037327.1:0-12500 GCA_009830355.1 Cherax destructor | reverse complement strand
AAGAGAGCAGAGGTCAGGACAATGGTTCAGAGGAGGAGGAGGAGGTGGAACAAAAATGGAAGAATGTGCCTTCTTCAAGGATTAGGGAGATCTGTGCCAAATGGAGTGATGTGCAAGCATTTATGGATGAATATCACCCTAACCATGCTGTTGCAGGCCGTGCTGGCAACCTGTACAATGACACAGTGGTGTGTCATTTCAGGGATGTGTTAAAGAATCGCCAGACACAGAGCTCCTGGACAAATTTGTTGTTAGAAAGAGGTCTAGTGACTCTCAAGCTGGTCCTAGTGGCATTCAAAGAAAAGGAAGTAACCCCAGAAAAGGACTTGGTACCTGCAGTGTTAATGGAAGGATTCCCCTTCCAAACACTAGCATACTACTCCACCTTCTCCCCTCCTCCCGTCCTCCACACATCAACAACTCTTCAATAAATGTAAGTGACATGTTATTGTACAATATTTGCATGTGTATTTATGTATTCTTTATTCAATTATTTATTATTTAATGTCCAAAAGTTCTAAAAAATATTTTATTTAACTACTTTTGGAAGTCTTGGACGGATTAAATTTATTTCCATTATTTCTTATGGGGAAAATTGATTCGTTTAACGATTGTTTCGCCTTAATATATGCCCTCTCTGACGGATTAATATCGTAAGTCGGGGTACCACTGTATATATATATATATATATATATATATATATATATATATATATATATATATATAAATGGTTATAACTATGACTATAAATTTTAAATAGGTGTACCGATAAACCAGTGGAAGGCCTCAGTCAGATTACGAAAGCTTCCAAAGGCGGGTCATCATCTGACTAAGACCCGCGTCAGGAAAAACTTTTCCTCTTTCCTGACAAACCTGACCTAACCTAACCCCATCCATTATATTAACGGTATATAAAACCGACATGTATATGAATATGACTCAAGTGTAACATTTTGGTATCAGTATTAGCGAGATATTTCGCTTGCTTAGCAGGCTTCTTTAATCAAAATATAGTGGAGACAAGAAAAATAATGGTGATGTATATACAAGGAGTGGGCCTCCGAGTAGGTTCTCCTGAGCAGAACCTTGACTCAGCTTACGTTGAGAACTGAGCTAGGGTTCTGGCTGGTGGTTTGGAGCCCATTAGCAGAGATTCATACACAATTGTGATTATTGTCTCTCCCGCTTGCGAGTGAAATGAATGGGAATTGGCCTCTACAGGGTCAGTTGCGTCGTAATTTCTTTTTTATTTATCGTTCGATTATGTTTATTTTTGGTGTACTTTCAGAAGCATACATTTAATGAACTGTGGCAAAGTTTCAATAAGCTCGGCCAACAAACAAATGAGAAAAAATATTTATTGGGTATGACACTTGGCAGTATGACGGCACGTACTGGCACTGTCAGTAGCTCTGTCGACACTTCCTACTGATAACACATGCCTAACCCGAAATCCTGATGATGTAGAATAATGTAATACAGTATACCTTATCTTCATGCCGAGAAAAAGTATCTGCATTTTACTCCCACTCAAAATACAAAAATATTTGAGATATTTCAAAAGTTCCATCATCAGAAATTCAAACACGCTTTGTTTTATGTTCCCTGTGAAAATCATTTTAATCTAATCATTAATAATAGTGCTACGACAAGAAATAGACCAGAATCTTACTTCCGAGATATTGGGGTACCTGTTTACGTAAAACAAAACAAATTAAAAATGCTAAAATTGAGCTACTTTTGGGTTTTTATTTGCAATATTAATGATTTCTTATAATTTACCCTGTATATTATACCATTTTCTCTATGAGGCTCTGGTGTCTGGTGACTAAAGCTCTCGCTTCACACGGTGAGGGTCTGGGTTCGATTCCCAGCCAGGGTAGAAACACTGATCGTGTTTCTTTACATCTGTTGTCTATGTTCACCCATCAGTAAATGGGTACCTGGGTGTTAGTCAACTAATGTGAGTCGCATCCTGGGACAAAACTGACCTAATTTGCTCGAAATGCTCAGCATACCAAGGGGCTTTCTATATATTAGAATGTCATTGATGTCAGCTAGGCCTGTATACCTTGTACATGTACTTACCTGGAGTTTACCTGGAGAGGGTTTCGGGGGTCAACGCCCCCGCAGCATTGACCCTCTAAGAGAGACTAGAGGGAGAACATTATTAATCTTTTATGATCAGGTACTTTAGTTGACCACTTGCCTCCGGCCGCCACAAACTTCTCCCTATAATATGTCTTATATTATTATAGGTAGTAGGTTGGTAGACAGCAACCACCCAGGGAGGTACTACCGTCCTGCCAGGTGACTGTGAAACAGAAACCTGAAACTGTTTTACATGATGGTAGGATTGCTGGTGTCTTTTTTCTGTCTCATAAACACGCTGGATAACAGGTATATCTTGCTACTTATACTTACACTTTAGGTCACACTACACAGGCATGCACATGCATATATATACATACACACATCTTGGTTTTTTCTTCTTTTTCTTAATAGCCCTTGTTCTTCTTTATTTCCTCTATTGTCCATGGGGAAGTGGAAAAGAATCTTTCCTCCATAAGCCATGCGTGTCGTATGAGGCTACTATAATGCCGGGAGCAATGAGCTAGTAACCCCTTCTCCTGTATACATTTATTAAAAAGAGAAGAAAAACTTTATAAAATTGGGATGTTTGAATGTGCGTGGATGTAGTGCAGATGATAAGAAAGAGATGATTACTGATGTTATGAATGAAAAGAAGTTGGATGTCCTGGCCCTAAGCGAAACAAAGCAGAAAAGGGGAGGCGAGTTTCAGTGGGAAGAAATAAATGGGATTAAGTCAGGAGTATCTGAGAGAGTTAGAGCTAAGGAAGGGGTAGC
This sequence comes from Cherax destructor, assembly GCA_009830355.1. NCBI lineage: Eukaryota > Metazoa > Arthropoda > Malacostraca > Decapoda > Parastacidae > Cherax > Cherax destructor. The sequence goes on along the minus strand of WNWK01037327.1, from coordinate 9,632 downwards.
AATAATGTTGAAGAATCAGTTATGGAAGGAGAAGAGGGAATATAAATGTGTAAATTCAAGGATTTTGTGGATTAAAATAAGGGTCGGATGCGAAAAGTGGGTCATAATAAGCGTGTATGCACCTGGAGAAGAGAGGAGTGTAGAGGAGATAGAGAGATTTTGGGAGATGTTAAGCGAATGTATAGGAACCTTTGAACCAAGTGAGAGAGTAATTGTGGTAGTGGACCTAAATGCTAAAGTAGGAGAAACATGTAGAGAGGGTGTGGTAGGTAAGTTTGGGGTGCCAGGTGTAAATGATAATGGGAGCCCTTTGATTGAACTTTGTATAGAAAGGGGTTTAGTTATAGGTAATACGTATTTTAAGAAAAAGAGGATAAATAAGTATTCAAGATATGGTGTAGGGCGTAATGACAGTAGTTTGTTGGACTATGTATTGGTAGATAAAAGACTGTTGAGAAGACTTCAGGATGTACATGTTTATAGAGGGGCCACAGATATATCAGATCACTTTTTAGTTGTAGCTACAGTGGGAGTAAAAGGTAGATGGGATACAAGGAAAATAGAAGCAGCAAGTAAGAGAGAGGTGAAGGTTTATAAACTAAAAGAGGAGGCAGTTAGGGTAAGATATAAACAACTATTGGAGGATAGATGGGCTAGTGAGAGTGTAGGCAATGGGGTCGAAGATGTATGGGGTAGGTTTAAAAATGTAGTGTTAGAGTGTTCAGCAGAAGTTTGTGGTTACAGGAAAGTGGGTGCGGGAGGGAAGAAGAGCGATTGGTGGAATGATGATGTAAAGAGAGTAGTAAGGGAGAAAAAGTTAGCATATGAGAGGTTTTTTCAAAGTAGAAGTGATGCAAGGAGGGAAGAGTATATGGAGAGAAAAAGAGATGGTAAGAGAGTGGTGAAGCAATGTAAAAAGAGAGCAAATGAGAGAGTGGGTGAGATGTTATCAACAAATTTTGTTGAAAATAAGAAAAAGTTTTGGAGTGAGATTAATAAGTTGAAGAAGCCTAGGGAACAAATGGATTTGACAGTTAAAAATAGGAGAGGAGATTTATTAAATGCTGAGTTAGAGGTATCGGGAAGATGGAGGGAATATTTTGAGTTGTCAAATGTTGATGAAGACAGGGAAGCTGTGATTTTGTGTATAGGGCAAGGAGAAATAGCATCTTGTAGGAGTGAGAAAGAGCCAGTTGTGAGTGTGGGGAAGTTCGTGAGGTAGTGGGTAGAATGAAAGGGGGTAAGGCAGCTGGGATTGATGGGAGAAAGACAGAAATGTTAAAAGCACGTGGGGATATAGTTTTGGAGTGGTTGGTGCTATTATTTAATAAATGTATGGAAGAGGGTAAGGTACCTATGGATTGGCAGAGAGCGTGCATAGTTCCTTTGTATAAAGGCAAAGGGGACAAAAGAGTGTGCCAAAATTATAGGGGAATAAGTCTGTTGAGTATACCTGGTAAAGTGTATGGTAGAGTTATTATTGAAAGAATTTAGCGTAAGACGGAGAGTAGGAAAGCAGATGAACAAGGGAGATTTTTGAAAGGTAGGGGGTGTGAAGACCAATTATTTACAGTGAAACGTATAGGTGAACAGTATTTAAATAAGGGTAAAGTAGTTTTTGTAGCATTTATGGATTTGGAAAAGGCGTATGACAGGGTGGTTACGGGGGCAATGTGACAGACGTTGCTGGTGTATGGAATAGGAGGTAGGTTACTGAAAGCAGTGAAGAGTTTTTTTGTGAGGATAGTGAGGCTCAGGAGAGAGTGTGTAGGAGAGAGGGAGATTATTTCCCAGTAAAAGTAGGCCTTAGACAAGGATGTGTGATGTCACTGTTCAATATATTTATAGATGGGGTTGTAAGATAAGTGAATGCGCGGGTGTTGGCAAGAGGTGTGGGGTTAAAAGATAAAGAATCCAACACAAAGTATGAGTTGTCACAGCTGCTTTTTGCTGATGACACTGTGCTTTTGGGAGATTCTGAAGAGAAGTTGAGGAGGTTGGTGGATGAGTTTGGTAGGGTATGTAAAAGAAGAAAATTGAAAGTGAATATAGGAAAGAGTAAGGTGATGAGGATAACAAAAAAGATTAGGTGACGATAGATTGGATATCAGATTGGAGGAAGAGAGTGTGGAGGAGGTGAATGTATTCAGATATTTAGGAGTGGACGTGTCAGCAGATGGGTCTATGAAGGATGAGGTGAATCATAGAATTGATGAGGAGAAAAAGGTGAGTGGTGCACTTTGGAGTCTGTGGAGACATAGATCTTTGTCCATGGAAGTAAAGAGGGGAATGTATGAGAGCATAATTATACCAACACTCTTATATGGGTGTGAAGCATGGGTGATGAATGTTGCAACGAGGAGAAGGCTGGAGGCAGTAGAGATGTCATATCTGAGGGCAATGTGTGGTTTGAATATAATGCAGAGAATTCGTAGTTTGGAAATTAGGAGGAGGTGCGGGATTACCAAAACTATTATCCAGAGGGCTGAGGAGGGGTTGTTGAGATGGTTCGGACATGTAGAGAGAATGGAACGAAATAGAATGACTTCGAGAGTGTATAAATCTGTAGCGGAGGGAAGGAGGGGTAGGGGTCCGCCTAGAAGGGATTCAGGGAAACCGGAAGGCCGGACATGAGTCCTGGAGATGGGAAGTACAGTGCCTGCACTCTGAAAGATGGGTGTTAATGTTGCAGATTAATAACTGTAGTGTAAAGCACCCCTCTGGCAAGACAGTGATGGAGTGAATGATGATGAAAGTTTTTCTTTTTCGGGCCACCCTGCCTTGGTGAGAATCGGCCGATGTGTTAATAAAAAAAATTAAATAATATTATTATTTTGGATGTCTTTATTATGATTTTATCTTATTTATTTTACGTCTGCTATCATTTTGGAGTAAATGTGATAGGCAGATAAAATTTATTGCTAATGATAGCGTAAGTACAAGACATTTTATGGCCGATGAACAGAATGCTAACGAAGCAAATTTTGTCCCTACCTCTCCTACTGGCCCCTCCCTCACCCCCAACGGCCCCTCCATCACCCCTACTAGCCCATCATTCTCTCCTATAGCTCCTCCCACACTGTAATGATGTCAAATGGTAAATTTAGTGTATTAATAATATAATAAATATAAAATAATAATAATAATAATAATAATAATATCTTTATTTACTACAAGTACATGTACATGGTATACAGACCTAGCTGACATCAATGACATACTACTAAATAGAAATCCGCTTGTTATGCAGAGCATTTCGAAAAAAATCTTATAGTATCATCATTTTCTTAATTTGAAATAAAATATATACCTAGATGAAACTCTAAAAACTATTTCTAGTATTGTTATTATACTAGTATAGCATCAACATACTGTAATTTGAAATAAATTCTACAACTAGATTAAACTCAACCAATTTCTCTTGTATTGTCTTTAAATAGTATGTATAACCATTTAATAATTTAAATAATATAGAACTAGAATAAACTCAATCAATTTCTTTAGCATTAAGTACCTAGTGAATAAGTCTCTAGAATAAACTGCCCCTAATGCCATGGCATGCCAGTGGCTCTCCTTGCATTACAGTTTTATAATTGTATTATATTTGTAACTACCAATAACATTGTACACTTGTAACATGCATTGAAATAAAAATTATTATTATTATTATTATTATTATAATTAGGTCAGTTTTGTCCCAGGATGCGACCCACACCGGTCGACTAACACCCAGGTACCCATTTTACTGATGGGTGAACACAGACAACCGGTGTTTACCTGGAGTTTATCTGGAAAGAGTTCCAGGGGTCAATGCCCCTGCGGCCCGGTCTGTGACCAGGCCTCATGTTGGATCAGGGCCTGATCAACCAGGCTGTTACTGCTGGCAGCACGCAGTCCAACGTACGAACCACAGCCTGGCTGGTCAGGTACAGACTTTAGGTGCCTGTCCAGTGCCTGCTTGAAAACAGCTAGGGGTTTATTGGTAATCCCACTTATGTATGCTGGGAGGCAGTTGAACAGTCTTGGGCCCCTGACACTTATTGTGTTGTCTCTCAACGTGCAAGTGGCACCCCTGCTTTTCATTGGGGGGATGTTACATCGCCTGCCGAGTCTTTTGCTTTCGTAGGGAGTGACTCTCGTGTGCAAGTTTGGTACTAATTCTTCTAGAATTTTCCAAATGTATATAATAATGTATCTCTCCCGCCTGCGTTCTAGGGAGTACAGGTTTAGGAACTTCAAGCGTTCCCAGTAACTGAGGTGGTTTATCGCAGTTCTGCGTGCCGTGAAGGTTCTCTGCACATTTTCTAGGTCAGCAATTTCACCTGCCTTGAAAGGTGCAGTTAGTGTGCAGCAATATTCCAGCCTAGATAGAACAAGCGACCTGAAAAGTGTCAACATGGGCTTTGCATCCCTGGTTTTGAAGGTTCTCATTATCTATCCTGTCATTTTTCTAGCAGATGCGATTGCTAGTGTTATGGTCCTTGAAGGCGAGATCCTCTGACATGATCACTTCCAGGTTTTTGACATTAGATTTTCGCTCTATTGTGTGGTTGGAATTTGTTTTATACTCCGATGAGATTTTAATTTCCTCACGTTTTCCATATCGGAGTAATTGAAATTTCTCATCATTGAACTTCATATTGTTTTCTGCAGCCCATTTAAAGATTTAGTGGATGTCTGCTTGGAGTCTTGCAGTGTCTTCAATGGTGGACACTGTCATGCAGATTCGGGTGTCATCTGCAAAGGAAGACACGGCACTGTGGCTTATATCCCTGTCTATGTCCGATATGAGGATGAGGAACAGGATGGGAGCGAGTACTGTGCCTTGTGGAACAGAGCTTTTCACCGTAGCTGCCTCAGACTTTACTACTCTTTGTGTTCTACTTGTTAGGAAATTATAGATCCATCTACCAACTTTTCCTGTTATTCCTTTATCACGCATTTTGTGTGCTATTACACCATGGTCACACTTGTCAAAGGCTTTTGCAAAGTCTGTGTATATAACATCTGCATTCTGTTTGTCTTCTAGAGCATCCACGACCTTGTCGTAGTGGTCCAGTAGTTGGGACAGACATGAGCGACCTGCTCTAAACCCATGCTGCCTTGGGTTGTGTAATTGATGGGTATCTAGATGAGTGGCGATCTTGCTTCTTAGAACCCTTTCAAAGATTTTTATGATATGGGACGTTAGCGCTATTGGTCTGTAGTTCTTTGCTATTGCTTTACTGCCCCCTTTGTGGAGTGGGGCTATGTCTGTTGTTTTTAGTAACTGCGGGACGACCCAAGTGTCCATACTCCCTCTTGATGAACACGGAGTTCCACGAGTCTGGGCCTGGAGCGGAGTGCATGGGCATGTCATTTATCGCCTTTTCGAAGTCATTTGGCGTCAGGGTAATGTCAGATAGGCTTGCGTCTATCGAGTTCTGTGGCACTCTCATAAAAAAAATAATTTAGATCGACTTTCAGTCTGGTTAGCGGCTCGCTAAAAACTGAGTCATACTGGGACTTTAGTAACTCATTTCCTTGCTGTCATCTGTGTAGGACCCATCCCGTTTAAGTAGGGGCCCAATACTGGATGTTGTTCTCGACTTTAATTTGGCATAAGAAAAGAAATACTTTGGGTTTCTTTCAATTTCATTTATGGCTTTTAGTTCTTCACGCGTTTCTTGATTCCTGTAAGATTCCTTTAGTTTTAGTTCGATGTTTGCTATTTCTCTGACCAGTGTCTCCCTACGTATTTCAGACATATAAGGGAATTTGCCATGAGCAAACCTCAAGTGCCACAGAGTTAATTTGTTCTAGACATAGGTTAGGATCCGTGATGCTTAGGCTATCTTCCCAGTTTATACCATTTAGGATTTGGTTTACTTGGTCCCACCTTATGTTTTCGTTATTGAAGTTGAATTTGGAGAAGGCTCCCTCGCGACTGATCACATTTTGTCGGTCTGTGGCCCCCCTCATACATGTCTGGACCTCTATTATGTTGTGATCTGAGTATATTGTTTTTGATAAGATGACATTTCGTATCAGATCATCATTGTTAGTGAAGATGAGGTCTAGCGTATTCTCCAATCTTGTAGGCTCTATTATTTGCTGGTTTAAGGTGAATTTGGTGCAGAGATTTAAAAGCTCGTGTGTGTGCGAGTTTTCATCTGAGCTGCCTCCTGGTGTTATCTCTGCTACCACATTATTTGCAATATTACTCCATTTTAGGTGCCTTAGGTTGAAGTCCCCCAGGAGCAAGATGTTGGGGGCAGGAGCTGGAAGTTTTCCAGACAGTGGTCAATTTTCAGAAGCTGTTCCTGGAATTGTTGGGACGTTGCATCCGGAGACTTGTATACAACCACGATGACCAGGTTTTGATTCTCGATCTTTACTGCTAAAACTTCAACTACATCATTTGAAGCATTTAGTAGTTCTGAACATATAAGTGACTGTGATATACAGGCAACAACCCCCCCTTTTTGCCTGTTCACTTTGTCACATCTGTATAAGTTGTAGCCAGGGATCCATATTTCATTGTCCAAGTGATCTTTTATGTGGGTCTCTGTGAAAGCCGCAAACATAGCATTTGACTCTGTAAGCAGTCCACGGATGTAAGGTATTTTGTTGTTCGTCGCTGGCTTTAGACCCTGTATATTTGCAAAGATGAATGTCGTCGGATTGGTGGTATGGGGGGGGAATCTTTTTTTCCTGGCACTAATATCTATTGTTCTGGAGTGGAGGCCATTGACTGTGATTCCACTCCAGAAATGATTGCAGTTTGTGTACGATTTCTGTCATTTCCTGCCAGCTTTTTTCCCTTCCTGGCGCTAAAAAACCTCTCTCTCTGGAGTGGCTGTGGCTACCCAGGTTTTCCCATGGTCTGGATGTTCTGTGTCGTCTTGTACCTTTTAGGTGGTGTGCCTGGCAATATAAGTTATAGCACTGTCTTTCCTGAACCGATGAGTGACACATTTCAGGGTGGAAAAGATTACAGGAAGGGAGGTTGCATTTTCCTGTTGTCATATGGGCACGGCATTTTCTGGGGTGGTCGAAATTGCATGTCCCATCTGTTTTCCCAGATATTCCATGCCTGCAGATACCAAGTACATAATATTTGCATAGGCCTGGTTTCTGTTTGCCTTGTTTTTTTTGTGAATGTGTTCCCTATTGTATTCCCTACTGCGTGTATTCCTGTCTCATTTCTATCTTTGGCACTAGTGCTAACAATGGAGCCTTCATCAGTTGTTTCTGGTAATTTATCTTCAGTATTTCCCATGTCATCCCCTTGTTTACTATCTACCATGGTATTGCTAGTTTGTAACTTTGGTTTTTGTATGTCCTTGTCTACACCTGTTTCTCCACTAGAGCTCCTGTCCCCCTTCAGGCTACCATCATTTATTTCTCCATTCTTACAGTTACTGTCTACCAGGACAAGATTTGTTCCAGGGGCAATAGCACCATCCGGCCCAGATTTTTTATTTTCCCAACTGTTATAGAATGCTGTCATGTTTATTATGAAGGCCGGTTTGATGTTGTCATCTTTTAATATCAATGTGATTTTATTCCACAGTTCGGTTTCATTTGGACATACCCAAAAATACTTCCCTGGTTTAATATCTCGTGTAGTTGATTCCTGAATGCCTGCACAAGGGGCGTGGCTCCATTTACCACAGAAGTTGCATGTAATTCATCCAGTAGAACGTTTGTTTGTTTGGTTGCAGACTACACAAGTTTTCATGATTGATTTTGTTGGTTGTTTTACTGTATATTCTACTAATAACTTTCCTGAAGTGGTGATCCATCTATTTGTATCGTATCTATTTTTTTTGCATGTGTAAGTGTTTGGGACAGTCTTACCGCTTGAAGTTATTGTTTGGGTGTTTGATAAGGCCACATAAAACCCCGTCCGCTTATTGAATCCGGTCGAGGATACCTAGAACTTCTAGTAAGGAAACACGTCCAATATTTCCAACCCTTCGCCGGGAATCGAACCCGAACACTCACCGTGTGCAGCGAGAGCTTTTAGAAGGAAAAATAGAGAAAAATAACACAAAAAATCTGATTTTTTTTTTTAAAAATTCACTTCACGTTCACTCATGTTTATGTGGTTCGTCATCTCAAGAAATGTTGAAATGACTATAATTCGCTGTAGAAATATCGTATTACAATGGGATTTTCACCAAAATGTTGCCATATTCTTGAACTATTTTTTTTTTTGTAACTAAAACTCATTTTCCATATTTTTCGATTTATTTCCTTTCTCCGCACGCCACGTAGGTGCACCTGTCCCTAAAGACTTTGGAGAGGGACTCACTCGGCTGAAACTTGATGGTAACCTTTACGATTGAGTAATAAAGTGAATATAAGCTCTTTCTTAATGTCCTGTTTCAATTATATCCTGGTCCAACAAAGCTACCAACCAAGCTAAAGATTTCTCACATCAGTTTAAAACAACGAAATCACTAATATAAACAAATACAAAGAAAAACTACAAAAACTTGCTTGTAAGCCGATTTGTGTAGAACAATCTGCTTTCTCTGAACTATACGGAGACAATGACAATCTGATTTCTTTGAATTATTCAACAGATTGATATGTTGAAAACCAGTTTGCATTCATTTGTTAAACATGACATTTCTGAAGAAATATTCAATCAACAATTAAGTTATTACAACGGCAATACTACCTGCCATGCAAGTGGCAATACTACCTGCCATGCAAGTGGCAATCCTTCATTTTATTGATGGGGAACATAGACAACCGGTGTAAGGAAACACGCTCAATGTTTCTGCTCTCACCGGGAATCGAACCCCGCCATGTCAAGCGAGACACTTAGCCACCAGTCCACGAGGCCACAGGCTTTAGCCACCAGTCCACGAGGCCACAGGCTTTAGCCACCAGGCCACGAGGCTACAGGCTTTAGCCACCAGGCCACGGGGGCCACAGGCTGTTGAGATACTTGCAAGGATTAAGTCAACTTTTCGAAGTTTTTATTAAACAAACAAACAAACAAACAAACAAATTTTATTTCATTGCAGGTTACATGGGTATGGGAAATTACAATGTAAATTGAGTGCAAGGAGAGCCACTGACATGCCATGGCATTAGGGGCAGCTTATTCTAGTCCTTAAAAACTATGTACTTAATATTAGAGAAATTTATTGAGTTTATTCTAGTTAAAAATTATTTTCAAAATTACAATATGATGAAATTTTACTGTTTAAATTATTATATAATGATATTAGATCTTAGATTGTTACAGGTGTTAAGATTCTTGAATGATAATATGGAATTGAGATTATCTTAAGGAAAATAACATTGAGCATTTTTGACATTAACTTATAATATGAGTAGGGGTAACATAATAGTAACATATTATTAAAAAATTTAGATTATCGTATAGGAAAGTAACAATGAGCATTTTTCAAAGTAGTTTATAGCATGATCATTTAGGTTTGGGTGAGTAGGTGGTTTTTGAGTTGAGTCTTAAATTGATTTTCAGACAAGATTATCTTAATATTTACTGGTAATGAATTCCAGATTCTGGGGCCCTTTATGTGCATAGAATTTTTACATAGGTTGATATGAACACGGGGTATATCAAAAAGTGATCTGTGTCGTGTGTTGTGGTCATGGGTCCTATTAAA
>WNWK01037326.1:0-18583 GCA_009830355.1 Cherax destructor | reverse complement strand
CCACAGAGAGACTCCTTGATTTCAAGCAGAGAGAGCTATTGCTCACCGTGTCATACGTGATGCTAAGCACTTGCTGGCGAGATTACGTTTCTACTGTCACTGGCTTCCTCGATGAGTGCAGTCTGGAAGAAATGCGGAAATTGAGTGGAAATTCTCCCCGACCCGGCTCCTGTTCTTCCAGGTTGCTGGTGTTGATATAGCACACCTCTTGCCGTTGCCACTGAAATTGGTAATCATCTCGTCCGCATTTCTCAGGGCTACATCTATGCCCTCGTTCCTTTCTTCTAAGTCTGCCAGCGAGTTAAAGCCCTTAGATTTTTCTTCTCTTAGAGAAGAATCCTATAATGTGCCTTTACCCTTCAAGAACTGGAGGCAACACTCTCTGCTTGCCGATCATCGGCACCTGGGCCAGACGGCATACATATTCGTATGCTACAGCACTTACATCAGTCTGCTCTTACTGTCCTCTTACGACTCTTTAATCTCATATGGTCGCAAGGGTTCTTCCCCAGCTGTGGAAGTCTGCTATTGTTCTCCTTTTCGAAAACCAGGTACTCGGACGTGATTCCTCTCACTACCGTCCCATCGCTCTTACCAGTGCAATTTGCAAGGTGATGGAACGTCTAGTTAATAGACGTTTGATGTGGTATTTAGAGACTGCAATAGTCTCTCCCCTAGTCAATATGGCTTCAGTTGATGAATGAATGTGTGCAAGGAACCCTGCTCTTTCACTCTGTATCTATCTGTCTGAATCTGTTTGTATCTCTGTCTGTGTCTGTCTAGCTCTGCTTATCTGTCTTTCTGTCTGCCTGGAGTATATGAAACTCCTTGTAGAATGGTGTGTTGACAAGTGTCAGATAACTCTTGACAGCCCAGTGACATTTGATAAATGTCAGCAGTGCTGGAGGGAACCCTCCCTTTTCAAGGTCTATCTGCCTATGTCTGTCTGTCTATCTGTCTGTATCTGTCTGTCTGTTTGTCAAGCTCTGCTTATTTCTGTCTAACTCTACTTGTCTTTCTGTCTGCTTGTCTCAGTCTCAGAGTGCGGCTCGTAAGCCAACAGGTATTATACATGATGCAGAAGTGACGTGCGTATTACTTGCCAGTCATGCTTATTATGCCTTATATCTACAAGCATTGTATAGCACTTTGCCTGGAATTTTTGGGTTATCCTAAGTAATTTACACTATGTATAATAACTGTACTTATGTGTACATGCGAGAGAGAATATAGGACATATAGATATAGACAGACAAAGATATAGCCAGACAAAGATATAGACAGACAAAGATATAGACAGACAGCTAGAGACACCAAAGCCATCCAGCCTGCCGAATACATAAGAACATGAAAGAAGGAACACTGCAGCAGGCCTACTGGCCCATGAAGGCAGGTCATGTCACCCCAGCTTAGACCAATGACCCACCTAGTCAGGTCACATCCTCTGAAGGAAGGAGCATGGCATCAGACCTAGTAGCACAGCTAGTCAGGTCCAACTCACACCCACCCACAGCCACTCATGTATTTATCTAACCTATTTTTACTTTCCTCTTATAAGGGGAGTGTTAATGCGACATGAAAGCAGTGAATCCCTGGTGTTTGCCACAGTATTTGCTCTAGCTGGCACTCAATTGAACTGGTGCTCCCACAAGGTACTAAGTGGTCCCAGATATTTTTTAATACTGCGCACACTGAGGGCACAGATCCATTCTCTCATGTCTAGGCGACTCAGGCCTATCGCACTAAATTTGAAGGAATGAAAAATAAAATGTAGAACTACGTTCGGGGCAGTACGCATATCTACGCATAATGTATATCTACGTGTGGACAATTTAAGGGTTAAAATCTAACAGATGCTCTGCGGTATGATTATATCGATAATGGCCCCACGCTGCAAGTTTTAAACACACTGCACGGGCGCATATAGGAGACCACCAAGGTATGCATGTCTGAGAATGCCTACCTGAGGTTTGGGGGATTGAATGCGTCGCCGCAGTTAGGATGAAGGTCGAGAATTGGTGTGCCAGTTCATCAATAGAGGATGAAAGGGGGTCATAACAGGTAGTAAGATGGGAGTATAAGTTCCAATCTGCTCAAGCAAATTGTCAACAAGGGTTACAAAGCACACAAGTATATGTAGTAGAAGTAATAAGAATAGGAAAGTGATCACTATCATGTAAATCTGCAAAAGCAGACCATGCAAAATCAAGTGCAATGGGCGAGGAACAAATAGAAAGATCAATGCAGGAGAGAGACTGAGTGCAAGAGTTGAAATGGGCAGGAGCACCCGTATTGAAAACATGACGAATATGCACACACAACCCACACGTAGAAGAGAGGAGCTTACGACAACGTTTCGGTCTGACTTGGACCATTTACAAAGTCACACTAACACAAAGAACAGGTAGAAGGGGTAAATTAGACACATATGCAACACTTGGGTATCTTCATTGAGGAAACGTTTCGTCACACAGTGGCTTCATCAGTCCAATACAAAGTAGAAAGGTGTAAGGAGAGGAGGAGTTTGAGGTAATCAGTCCCTCGGCCTGGAGTCGATGTGTTCAGTCCATCATTACCTCAAACTCCTCCTCTCCTTACACCTTTCTACTTTGTACTGGACTGATGAAGCCACTGTGTGGCGAAACGTTTCCTCAATAAAGATACCCAAGTGTTGCATATGTGTCTAATTTATAACTTGTCGGTTCTCTGAACCATTCATCTACATCAGGTAGAAGGGGTATTTATAGCCAGCAGACAGGGAAGGGAACAAGAAAGTGGTGGAGTAATAGTGGAAATAGTAGTATTAGTGGAAATAGTAGTAGTGGATTCAGTCAATTCTAGGAACGAGGAGCACTGCAATAATGCGGGCTGCCAGCTTTATTGCTGTGCTCCTCTTTCCTAGAATTGACTGACTCCACCACTTTTTTGTGCCCTCCCCTGTCTTCTGCCTATAAATACCCCTTCTACCTGTTCTTTGTATTAGTGTGACTTTGTAAATGGTCCAAGTCGGACCGAAACGTCGTCATAAGCTCCTCTCTTCTATGTGCGGGTTGTGTGAGTATTGTTCCAGTCACAGTATTGTGCCTTTTTTTGCTATTTATGAAGAATATGAGAAGCGAGAAGAGTCTCCAACTGATCACCACGAGTCGCAGTGGGACCCTCCCCATAGGTGATGGTGAGCATTAAAATCACCCAACAGCAAGATGGATGGCGGTAGAGAAGAAATTAAAAACACGACATCAGAGATACAGAATGCACGAGAGGGAGAAAGATAAAGAGAGAAAACTGTAAACCATGAGTGTAAATAAATACAAGCTGCAGTATAATGCAGCAGGAAATGAACAAAACTTGTTGATACAGTATATCAACTCACACAAGAAGTGCACTTTCATTAAATGATTCGTCAGGTATAGGATCGGAAGAATGTAAAAGCTCGTAGCCCAAAACGGGGCGAATGACAGTAGAATGAAGTTTGGGCTCTTGTAACCCAACACATACTGGGGACAACTGAGAGAGCAGCACTTGGAGTTCTCTGTGATTGCCCCTGAGGCCACAAATATTCCATTGTAGAAAAGACATTATGTACAGAAATAAAAATGGTAACAATAAGAAACAATAAAACCTATGGGCTTCTAGGATCAGTAAAGCCAATGTGTGGGGCAATGGTAAGCGTGTGAGCAAGAAAGAAGTAGAATGATGCGGAGGAAGAGATTGTTGCGAGGGTCATAAAATAGAAGGGGTAGAAGGAGGCGCGTTGGTGTCCATCGGGGGTGTCGTCTCCGCAATATAGCTGGAGTTAGTGTCTAACGTCTCAGCTGTTAAGGAAGCCAACATGCCATGATGTCAAGAGACAGGAGAGGCATTGCAAGTAGAGGTCGGAGAAACTATGGAGGCAACCAAAGGGGTCTGAGGACTTTGGGGAGAATGAACTTGGAGAGATGTGTTGGCGGGGGGTAGAATAGTCTTGCAGTGTAACAGGAGAGGAAGCAGGTTGGAGGGTAACTATGGAAGAAGACAGGGGGTGGACAGGGGAAGAGGGGACTTTACGAGAGGGGGTGAACCTCCACCTTCATGTGAGAGCTGGAAAGGGGGTGAGAACTAGGCTCCAAGGTAGAAGATAGATTCAACTGTACAGGTGATGGACACGAAGAAAATGTAGGTCTGGAAGGTCTCGTAGACTGAGAGGCAAGCAAGCGAGATGAAGAAGGAGAAGTAGGAAGTGGTGCGAAGGTAGGTGTGTCAGAGGATAAAACCGCAAAAGAATTAGAAACTGGGGTAACCCTGGATGACATGGACGCAGAGGGATTGGGAGGCGGGAGGACCATCGAGGTTGGAGGAGTTCGGGCTACACGAGCATATGGGACATGAAGTTTTCCTTGAAGGCAGAGCTGAGAGACAGCCATATTGCCCTCATGCTCCTTAAGATAACGGATCTCTTGTTCCTTACGACAGACCTGACATCGGCATGAAATGGAAGGATGAGGGTCCTTGCAATTGAGACAAGAGGGGGAAGCCTACAAGATGTATTGGAATGATCCGCTGTACTCCAGACCGGGCATTCCACCGCAGATCTACAGTGTTTAGCGGGGTGCCCAAAACACCAGAAATTATGACACTGTTGGGGAGTGGGAACTACTTGACGAACCTCTAGGCGATGGCCTGCAATATATACAGAGGATGGAAGTTCACGGCAATCGAAGGTTAAACAAGCGATGTTACTAGGAAAGTGCCTCCGCCCACGAGCGGGCAGGATGTATCTACCTTAAGAATAGGGAGGTTCTGAAGGGTTAATTGTTCCAAAATATCATCACCGCAAGACAAAAAATCACTCTGTACAATGGTACGCGGTAAGACCACCATACCACGGCAAGAATTAAAAGTATTGTGCTTACGAACGGTGACTGGTATGTTATCTATGGAAGTGATATGGGAGAGAGCATGAGCTTGTTCTGCATTCTGTACTGTTACGACACGCACTCCGCTTCGAAGAGCATGGCAGGATATATTTTGGCCAATGTGCCGTAAAAGGGTTTTACCAATTCCATGATCTGAAATATAAACAGTTTGAGATGTCATTTGTAAAGAAAATTTTTTGTCCATTGTGTACTTGTTAGCCCAGTATGCAAAGGTAGTGAGTATTGCTTAGGTCGTTTTTGAGCGGTCATCGACGAACTGTTGTCAGTAGGTTGTCTTGGACGTTCAGTAGTAGTATTGTGGGCGGTCAGACCTGAGGAAGGTGGGCAATCCGAAAACCATATCACCTTATTCGGGGAAGTAGGATGCATTGTGAAAGGCGTGCTAGAAGCAGCGGCATGAACAGAAATGAGTGACGTCGCAGCACCTGAAGCAGGTGACAAAGCGTCACTGGCAGAAGGTACAAGGGTGTGAGAAGAGTCGAGAGAATGGTCCGATAACGAAGCTGGGTCAGAACAGGGTGTGGGATCAGAAAGGGGCCTGGGAGGAGGAAGGGTTTCACTGGGCCAAGACTTCATAATACAGTGGTCCCCCGCCTAACGAGCAAAATTCATTCCAGAAGCCTGCTCAAGTGCCATTACCGAACGAATTTACTTCATTAAGAAATAATGTCACGTAGGTTACTCTATTTCAGACCCCCAAAAATACACTTCCACAGGCACTTACAATATTATACTTACATAACTGAACGATTTCCGGGGTGCTCATTAAGCGAGGGACCACTGTAATAGGTGCTTCTTCTGTGATATCTCCTTTATTGTTTTTTTAAGAAAAAAGGAGGGACAGTGGAGGGACAGTCAGTAGAAGGCATTGAAGGGTTGGAAGTTCCTCCCCTCATCCGAGGGGGCCTCGAGCCCACGAGCAGTGAACATGCAGCGTGGAACCCGTGCCATATCCTAGTAAACCAGTAAACCAGCGCTCCAGGATAGCAGCCTCACATCTACCGAGCCACCTCGATGGACAAAAGAAAGGGCAGTCAGAAACCCACCACAAAGCATACCTCCTTCAGCTGCCACTTCCCAGAACCGACAGGCAGCTTCTGGAGATACACCGATCATCTGCAGGGACACCCGGCCCACTTCTCGGAAATCCGGGAAGAGAGCAGGGCACCTTCAGACAATTCAGATTCCACAGCACACCACACCGCCCCCGAGGAACCCCATGGAGAGGGAGGAACCCCAGCACACTTCCCCCTACCTAGAAACTGTAATGCCAGAGAGGAGGACCCCAGAGACAACAAACGGGACTGGGAAAGGGGAGGGTTGGGAGAGGGGAGGAAAAGGAAAAAAAAGGGGGGATGGGGAGGATGGAATAGGGAAGGGAGGATTGGGGGGTACTTGGACTCGGTCTGAGGAAGGAGACCAAAGGATTTGATTCCTGAGACCAAGAGCCTCTTCGCCATGGCAAGGAGCTCCCCTTGAAGAGGTAGGAAAGGAGGATGAGGAGAGATGGGACATGGCAGGGAAGGATTGGTGGGTAATTAGGTTCTATTGGAGGAAAAAGACTGAAGGGTCCAATTCCTCAGACCAAGAGCCTCTTCATGACTGCAAGGAGCCCCCCCTTGAAGAGGAAGATTTATCCAAATAGTCATATTTATACACCAATGAAATTTAATGACTCACTTGCCATGGATTCAAGCCCCATCCATTCTGTGGTTTATATTTATTTTAATGAGGAAGCAATAAACTAACTAGGGTGACACAGTGTCGGGGAAATGGGAGACAACCAGATTCAATCTGAGAAGAGGGAAGGTAATGGTAGCTTCTTGGATCAAAGGCTCCTCCCAGGCATCAAGCACCTACTCTCAAGTGACACCAGACACAGATCCAGTTATTCTACAAAAAAATGCAATTAGCAAAATCTTCTACAACTACTGCTGCCTTAATGACACCAAGAAAAGCTTTCATGAATGAATACAAAGAAGTACTGATAATTTAAATTGTATAAATGAATATTTAGACAATTGAAAGACAGAATCAGTTTTAATTCTAAGTAATTTTCATGCATATTGCTATCACATATTATAATGTTCTCTAGTCACACTATCAACTGGCAAGATTTCCCTTTTATATGGCCTTATGTTTGTTTAATGACTGATTTTTGTGAGAAAACTTTTTGATACTGAACACTGATATAATTTCTAACTAGTATGAAGTCACAGGTGTTTTACTAAATTTTATTCATCTGGAAACTCCTATAGACATTTTGAATATTAATATGATTTCTCTCCAGTATGAATTCTTAAGTGTTCTACTAAACGAAATTTTCTAGCAAACTCTTTTAGGCATTCTGAACATTGATATGGCTTCTCTCCAGTATGAATTTTCATGTGTTGTACTAAATTAGATTTTCGTGAAAACTTTTTTAGACACTCGGAACACTGATATGGTTTCTCTCCAGTATGAATTCTCATGTGTTCTACTAAATGAAATTTCATGTTAAACTCTTTCAGACACTCGGAACATTGATATGGTTTCTCTCCAGTGTGAATTCTCATGTGTTGTACTAAATGATATTTCATGGAAAACTCTTTTAGACATTCTGAGCATTGATATGGTTTCCCTACATTATGAATTCTCAAGTGTTCTACTAAACAAGATTTTCTGGCAAACTCTTTTAGACATTCTGAACATTGATATGGTTTCTCTCCAGTATGAATTCTCATATGTTCTGCTAAATGAAATTTCAAGTTAAACTCCTTTAGACACTCTGAACATTGATATTTCTCTCCATTATGAATTCTCATATGTTTTACTAAACTAGAATTTTGTGAAAACTCTTTCAGACATTCTAAACATTGATATGGTTTCTCTCCAGTATGAATTCTCATGTGTTCTACTAAACTAGATTTCTGTGAAAATTTTCAAACACTCTGAACATTCATATGGTTTCTCTCCAGTGTGAATTATCATGTGTCTTACTAAACAAGATTTTCTGGCAAATTTTTTTAGACACTCTGAACATTGATATGGTTTCTCTGCAGTATGAATTACCATATGTCTTACTAAACTAGATTTACTGGTAAATTCTTTTAAACACTCACAACACTGATATTGTTTCCCTCCAGTATGAATTTTCATATGTTTCATTAAATATTTTTTTTTTGAAAATTCTTTCAAACACATTAAACACTGAACCATTATTTTGTCTTCATTAACTGTTATCAATGATACACACTGAGATTTTTGTGAGGAATGTGAATATTGTTTGTCTCGTGTATCAACTGTAATGTGTGTTGCTTCAACACATTCTTATTCAAATGTTTTAGAAGACATAATGAACAATAACTTAACACTTTCATTATCAAAACCCCAAAATTAAAAGTGCTGACAGTGTCAGGATTTATCCATGAAAAAAAAATTTCTTCAGAAATGATAGAGATTTTTTCTTAAGGTAATAACACCAAAAACACAAAATATGATGCAAACTTATGGAATTACAGAGGCACAAAGTTGGTGATTTGAGCACAATTTATGCATTAGCAATTTCAATTCAATTGCTCATTATGAATATATTCTCTGCTTTTCTGCTCTAGCGAGTGCACAAAAGTTTTTAATTATATTAATTTTACAAAAAAATTTAAAAATTCTAATTTAAAAACAATAAAAAATTAACACAGTTTATATTCCAGCAACTAAAGCAACCTGTCCTCTGTTCATTAATCATGTTCTTAAGCTTGCAGTATATTACACCTTCACTCTATTTTGAGTCCATCCTCACACAATATCAAAGTTTAACCCCTATTTCTTAGATAACAAAAAAAAAAAATATTCAGGATTATTGTCATGGTTTAGGGTATTCCAATAATTGCACCAAGTCTAGTATAAACCTATAAAAAAGATCAATGAGCCTTTTTATTCCTGAGGAAAATTGTCAAAATTCAATATACATACTTCCAGTTCTGAAATTGACCAAATTATCCCTTTCAGTAGTATGACGTCCATTTTATCAAGCAATACAAAGAAAAAGTTTTAAAAAAATATCGTAGAAAACACATCAAAAGTTTATTATTCTCATCATGCACTGCACGGGATGGGATTAGTTTTATGCTGTGCATACTCACGGCAAACACCCACTATCACATGTCAACACCACAATTTACTACTCACAGCATAAGTGAGGTCGCTGTGCTTAATTAAAACATAGATCTACAAGAGTGACACTGGGGTTAATAACTTGCAGAATTGTCACTACAAGCACCAACCTCTCCTACAAGGATGACCTACACTATTGGTACTACAAGTACCAACCTCTGCTGCCAAGATGACCAGCAATATTGGTACTACAAGTACCAACCTCTGCTACCAGGATGACCAGCAGTTTTGGTACAAGTACCAACCTCTGCAACCAGGATGACCAGCAATATTGGTACTACAAGTACCAACCTCTGCTACCAGGATGACCAGCAGTATTGGTACTACAAGTACCAACCTCTGCTATCAGGATGATCTGCAAAAAAAAAAAAAAAATTAAGCATTATACTATTTTGTTAAACTTTCTTCAAGAACATTAAAAATTCTTATGTTCACTATAAATATCCTGTTTAATATCTGTGGTATTATTATTGTAATACCTGTGGTATTATTATTGTAATACCTGTGGTATTATCATTATTATTATTATTATAATCAAAGAAAGAGATAAACTGACAAGGGTCATACAGCACTGAGGGGCAGAAAATAGTGCAGGGGCTATAAACAGCTAGATGGAGAGAAGATCAGAGGTGAGGGGAGAAATGGGGTGGAAGGGATCCTAAGAGCAATGTGTCAAAGTTTGTATAGTAAAGCAATTGCTGACAAAATGTCAAAAAGTGATTGTAAGTCAAAGGCAAGGGACTCTATAAGAAGGGAAGATAAGGTAAAAATGGTAGAGTAGCAGCGTCATTGGATGGAACTGATTGTTGATGTCGACTTCCCATACATCCTGGTGAGCTCGACCACACGTACGCCACTTTCATATTTTGCTACAAGTTCTTTCTTGAATTCTATCGTGTTTCTCATCTTCTTTACCAAAGGGCTGGCACTCGGAACTTTCTTTGGACCCATGGTGGCTTATTCAGCAGTTGCAAGCACAAAAACAATAGATTATTATGAGATTTTTTGGGATAAACATTCGGAGTACTGCTCACTGAACAAGTAACAAAGGCAGACTGAGTCCATGAACGTATGAGCGGCTGCGTCCCGTGGTCAGGTGGATGCGTCTGGTATGGACGATTTCCAAGCGGATGTACGAAAATGGGGAAAATTTCTTCGAAAAAAGTGGTCGAAAACTGAATTGTACGATAACCGCACCGGACGAAAACCGGAGTTCCACTGTACATATAAAATATGCAATAATTTTAAAACCCATGAAATTTTGGAAAGATTCCCGACACAATGGAGACGTGCTCACGGAGAATGGAAACAAACCAGGTGGGGGATCAGTGACCGTATTAAAAAGATAAAGGGAGCCGTATAGCGAGTTTTGGTCATAATTTGAAATGTCCATATTAGTGGAACGCCGTAAAGCGGGGCACTACTGTACATAAAAATGCCTAAAATCTGGAACTCCCTGCCTGAAAACTCTAGAACTGCAGACTCAACCACCATTTTCAAAACTACCATTAACCCCTTAACCCTTAAATGGTCCAAACGTATATATAGTAGACCGTCATTTAACACGATAGGGTTACATTCCTGAGAGCCCCAAAAAAGCCAAACAACTTTTTTTAGGCCTCCACATCTTACAAAAATAAAAGTGAATATGTAACTGTTGTTCATTGTTGTGATAGATTATGTTGTTTTTACTGCTTAAGACTACAAATGTAACAGAAAAAATAGTATTTCTTACCTTAAATTGTATGTGCTGCTGTTTGTGGATGATCGTAAAGAGAGTGGAGAGTTATGCTGTGGCCCTACTGGGCTGAGGTGGATGGTAGAGGTTCTGCAACTGAAGTCGATGGTTGTACTGGAGTGTCTAACTTTAAGTCATTCAGTCAGTCAAGTCAGTCAGTAAGTCAGTCAAGTCATTCAGTAAGTCAGTCAAGTCATTCAGTAAGTCAGTCAAGTCATTCAGTAAGTCAGTCAAGTCATTCAGTAAGTCAGTCAAGTAATTCAGTAAGTCAGTCAAGTCATTCAGTAAGTCAGTCAAGTAATTCAGTAAGTCAGTCAAATCATTCAGTAAGTCAGCCAACTCATTCAGTAAGTCAGTCAAGTCATTCAGTAAGTCAGTCAAGTCATTCAGTAGGTCAGTCAAGTCATTCAGTAAGTCAGGCAAGTCATTCAGTAAGTCAATCAAGTCATTCAGTAAGTCAGTCAAGTAAATCAGTCAGTCAAGTAAGTTATTCAGTCAAGTCAGTAAATTATTCAGTCAAGTCAGTAAGTCATTCAGTCAAGTCAGTCAGTCATTCAGTAAGTCAGTCAGTCATTCAGTAAATCAGTCAGTCATTCAGTAAATCAGTCAGTCAGTCATTCAGTAAGTCCGTCAGTCATTCAGTAAGTCAGTCAGTCATTCAGTAAGTCAGTCAGTCATTCAGTAAGTAAGTCAGTCATTCAGTAAGGCAGTCATTCAGTAAGTCAGACAGTCAGTCAGTCATTCAGTAAGTCAGTCAGTCATTCAGTAAGTCAGACAGTCAGTCAGTCATTCAGTAAGTCAGTCAGTCATTCAGTAAATCAGTCAGTCATTCAGTAAATCAGTCAGTCAGTCATTCAGTAAGTCCGTCAGTCATTCAGTAAGTCAGTCAGTCATTCAGTAAGTCAGTCAGTCATTCAGTAAGTAAGTCAGTCATTCAGTAAGGCAGTCATTCAGTAAGTCAGACAGTCAGTCAGTCATTCAGTAAGTCAGTCAGTCATTCAGTAAGTCAGACAGTCAGTCAGTCATTCAGTAAGTCAGTCAGTCATTCAGTAAGTCAGTCAAGTCATTCAGTAAGTCAGTCAAGTCATTCAGTAAGTCAGTCAAGTCATTCAGTAAGTCAGTCAAGTAATTCAGTAAGTCAGTCAAGTCATTCAGTAAGTCAGTCAAGTAATTCAGTAAGTCAGTCAAATCATTCAGTAAGTCAGCCAACTCATTCAGTAAGTCAGTCAAGTCATTCAGTAAGTCAGTCAAGTCATTCAGTAGGTCAGTCAAGTCATTCAGTAAGTCAGGCAAGTCATTCAGTAAGTCAATCAAGTCATTCAGTAAGTCAGTCAAGTAAATCAGTCAGTCAAGTAAGTTATTCAGTCAAGTCAGTAAATTATTCAGTCAAGTCAGTAAGTCATTCAGTCAAGTCAGTCAGTCATTCAGTAAGTCAGTCAGTCATTCAGTAAATCAGTCAGTCATTCAGTAAATCAGTCAGTCAGTCATTCAGTAAGTCCGTCAGTCATTCAGTAAGTCAGTCAGTCATTCAGTAAGTCAGTCAGTCATTCAGTAAGTAAGTCAGTCATTCAGTAAGGCAGTCATTCAGTAAGTCAGACAGTCAGTCAGTCATTCAGTAAGTCAGTCAGTCATTCAGTAAGTCAGACAGTCAGTCAGTCATTCAGTAAGTCAGTCAGTCATTCAGTAAATCAGTCAGTCATTCAGTAAATCAGTCAGTCAGTCATTCAGTAAGTCCGTCAGTCATTCAGTAAGTCAGTCAGTCATTCAGTAAGTCAGTCAGTCATTCAGTAAGTAAGTCAGTCATTCAGTAAGGCAGTCATTCAGTAAGTCAGACAGTCAGTCAGTCATTCAGTAAGTCAGTCAGTCATTCAGTAAGTCAGACAGTCAGTCAGTCATTCAGTAAGTCAGTCAGTCATTCAGTAAGTCAGTCAGTCATTCAGTAAGTCAGTCAGTCATTCAGTAAGTCAGTCAGTCAGTCACACAAACTTATGTTTACCTCTTTTTGTGTGTACAAAGTAACACTTCATTACGGCCACAGGTTATGTTTTGTCTAATATCTTTGTTTTCTTCGTTAATTGTAAGACTTAAATGCTTATACCTTTTTGTGCCACTTTGAGCAACACTGGTATGCCTACTGGGTGTCATGATTGATTGGCCGATACAAGGTATAGTAATTAAAAGATCAAAACACAATTCACAATCACAAGCTTGTAGCAGAGAAGAGGGACTGCTGTATGTGTATGAAGTGTGAATGCTGGGATGGTGGGGTGGTGGCAGGGGCAGGCTGGGAGGGTGGTGCGGGTGGGTGAGGGATGCTGGGGTTGCGGTAGGTCTCCCCCATTGACTCAATGGCGTAACCCACCGCGGGCGACCGCGTGCTCAAAAATTTTTCCCCTTCTGCTAACCGTGTAAATACAATTTTACGTAGTGTTACATAAAAATGTGCCGCAATTCTTCAATCGTGCTATACCCAAATCGTGCCAGATAAACTTGTGTTAAATGACATTCTACTGTATACATTCTCTCGCCCAGTTCCCCGAATATTTTGAAATTTTTTTTTATTTTTTTTTATAGAAATAAAGAGCACAATTTTCTACGTGTTATAGGATAAAAAGAAAAAAATTAGGGTCAGTATTTACCGAGATATGAGGCCGCGAAGCTGGGACTTTGTGATCACCTGATGGCAACATGGAGCGCTGCTGCTTGCAGAAAATCTACATATTTACCGTTTTTTTCCAGTTTTTTTTTTTAATATTCTTGGTTTTTATTGTATGATAACTATGTTTTATAGTAAATCTTTTGATTTCAATACCAATTGTTGTTTATACACCAATATTATATACAAAATTATTATCATACTGACACAAACACACATGTACACACTGATAGGTGATTTTGCACACCTGGCTGAATCACATTACATTACGTATCTACATCTATATACAAGTACAGTAGACCGTAATTTAGCATGGTAGTTACGTTCCTGAAAACGTCGTGTTAGATAATTTTGTATTAGATAATTAAAAGAACTTATTGGAAAAATAGGGTTACGTTCCTGGGAGCCCCCAAAAAGCCAAACAAGTTTTTTTAGACCAACAGATCTTGCAAAAATTGAAGGTGAATATGTAATTGTAGTTCATTGTTGTGATATATTACTGCTTAAGAGTACAAATGCAATAGAAATAATAGTATTTCTTACCTTAAATTGTTGGTAATGATGTTTGTGGATGGTTGTGAAGAGAGTGGATATGGATGGTGTGGCCCTACTGGGCTGAGGTGGAGGGTTGTTGGTTGTCAGCAGAAGTGGATGGTAGAGGTTCTGGTACTAAAGTCGATGGTTGTATTGGAGTGTGCATAAATTCTGTAATAGATCTCTGGGCTCTTTTACCCTGCAGTACATTATACAGCTGACGGTAAGGCATCATCAGCTGGTCTAGACCAAGTTTCAAAGCACTGCTTCTAGATTTGTTATTGTATAATTATACTATTACTATCAATAAAAAATATCTACCTATCATATTTATTCCAGGATAATACAGTGGTACCTCGACTTACGATGCTATCATCTTACGTTATATTCGATAACCGATATTTATAACGTAAGAAATTTGAATGCGACTTACGTTGTTTGATTCGTCTACCGACATTCGTACCGGACGTGTCCGCTTGGCGCCCAGCTGAGCGCGCACTCCAGGGAGCGTCAGTGCTATTGTTTACAAGCGAGAGCGACCACCCACCCACACCCACGCATTCATACCAGTATATTGTCATTATTCCACTGTTTTTAGTGCTTGCAACTGCTAAATAAGCTACCATGGGTCCAAGGAAAGATCCTAGTGCTAAGCCTGTGGCAAAGAGGAACAGAAATATATGTACGATAGAACTGAAGAAGGAGATAATAGAAAAATATGAAAGTGGAGTGCGTATCAGTGAGCTGGCCAGGCTGTATGGTAAACCCTTTTCTACCATCGCTACCATTGTGGATAAGAAAAATTCAAGTAAAATCAAGGAAGCTGTTGTTGCAAAGGTTCATGTGTGATCACAAAACACAGACCACAAGTGCTGGAAAATGTGGAAAGGTTGTTGTTGGTGTGGATCAACGAGAAACAGTTAGCAGGAGATACTGTTTCGGAGGCAATAATATGTGAAAAGCAAGGCAGTTGCATGATGATCTCCTTAAGAAAATGCCTGCAACAGTGATGAAGTGAGCGAATTTAAAGCCAGCAGAGGCTGGTTTCAAAATTTAAGAAGCGTACTGGCATACATAGTGTTGTGAGGCATGGTGAGGCATCCAGTTGTGACAAAAGTGCGGCTGAAAAATATGTGCCTGAATTCCAGGAGTACCTAGAGGCTGAACAATTCCTTCCCCAACAAGTGTTTAATTGTGATGAAACAGGCCTGTTTTGGAAGAAAATGCCCAACAGGACCTACATTACTCAGGAGGAAAAGGCACAGCCAGGACATAAGCCTATGAAAGACAGGCTAACTTTGATGCTTTGTGCCAATGCCAGTGGTGATTGCAAAGTGAAGCCTTTACTAGTGTATCTTTTGAAAATCCCCGAGTGTTTGGCAGATGCGGTGTCAGCAAGTCTAACTTGTGTGTGATGTGGAGGTCTAACAAAAGGCATGGGTCACAAAGGACATTTTCTTAGATTGGTTCAATGGCGTGTTTGGCCCCAGTGTGAAGAAATATCTATTGGACAATAATTTGCCACTTAAGTGCCTCCTGATAATGGACAATGCTCCTTGTCATCCTCCAAACTTGGTAGAGAAAATTGTGGACGAGTTTAAATTCATCAAAGTGAAGTTCTTGCCCCTAATACCACTCCTCTCCTCCAGCCCATGGACCAGCAGGTCATTTCCAACTTTAAAAACTCTATACCAAAGCAATGTTTCAAAAGTGCTTTGATGTGACCACAGACATGAACATAACCCTAAGAGAATTTTGGAAAAACATTTCCATATGCTGCATTGTGTACACCTTATAGGTAAGGCTTGGGAGGGAGTGACTACCAGGACTTTGAACTCTGCCTGGAGAAAATTGTGGCCAGACTGTGTCCTAGAGAGGGATTTTGAAGGTTTTGGGGCTGAGCCTCAGAACCCTGAGCCTGAGCCTGAGCCTGTTGTGGAAGAAATTGTGGAATTGGGCAAGTCTTGGGGTTAGAGGTGAGTGGTGAGGATGTGGAACAGTTGGTGGAGGAGCACAAGGAAGAGCTAACCACTGAAGATCTGCAAGAGCTTCAACAGCAACTGGAACAAGAGACCAGTGGTCAGGACAATGGTTTAGAGAGGAGGAGGAGGAGGTGGAACAAAAATGGAAGAATGTGCCTTCTTCAAGGATTAGGACATTTGTGAATGTGGAGCAAGGTGCAAGCTTTATGGATGAATATCACCCTAACCATGCTGTTGCAGGCCGTGCTGGCAACCTGTACAATGACACAGTGGTGTGTCATTTCAGGGATGTGTTAAAGAATCGCCAGACACAGAGCTCCCTGGACAAATTTGTTGTTAGAAAGAGGTCCAGTGACTCTCAAGCTGGTCCTAGTGGCATTCAAAGAAAAGGGAAGTAACCCCAGAAAAGAACTTACCACCTGCAGTGTTAATGGAAGGGATTCCCCTTCCAAACACTAGCATACTACTCCACCTTCTCCCCTCCTCCCGTCCTCCACACATCAACAACTCTTCAATAAATGTAAGTGACATGTTATTGTTCAATATTTGCATGTTATTTAGATATTCTTTATTAAATTATTTATTATTTAATGTCCAAAAGTTCTAAAAATATTTTATTTAACTACTTTTGGAAGTCTTGGACGGATTAAATTTATTTCCATTATTTCTTATGGGGAAAATTGATTCGGGTAACGATTGTTTCGGCTTAAGATATGCCCTCTCTGACGGATTAATATCGTTAACCAAGGTATGACTGTACGTATTTTATAGTGTTGTGGAGTGTCATGGGGAATCAAGAGTTACTGACACACTGCTGCTTCTCCACCTGCTGTAGCTCTGCCCACTTTGTAATGATGCCAAATGTTGAATTAAATATGTATACATTAGAAAAAATAAATAAAATAAAAATGAAACTCCAACTTGATAACTTTATTTTAATTTGCATAACTAATATATTACAGAAAACAATAAAAAAGTAAAATACACATACAACGAGTTAAGCTTACAGAAAAATACATTAAATTCACCATCTAACATTGTTACAAAGTGGGAGGAGCTATTGGAGGGAGGGAGAGGTGAGCAGTAAGTCAGTGTCTGGTGAGTCGTCATGGGTGGTGGATGTTAGCCTTAGCGCTAATAAAATGTTGTGTAATTACACTAATATTAGTAATAAAGGTTATGTATCTATTACATTTATTCCAAATTGATATCAGAAACATGATAAATACCCTAGAACTGTAATAAAGATGCTAAAATGAATAATATATAGTAGATCGTCATTTAGCACGGTAGTTACGTTCCTGAAAATGTCGTGTTAGATAATTTCGTGTTATATAATTAAAAGAACCTATGGGAAAAATAGGGTTACGTTCCTGGGAGTCCCCAAAAAGCCAAACAAGTTTTTTTTAGACCAACAGATCTTACAAAAATAAAAGTGAATATGTAATTGTAGTTCATTATCGTGATGTATTATGTTGTTTTTACTGCTTAAGACTACAAATGTAACAGAAATAATAGTATTTACCTTAACCCTTTCGGGGTTTTGGTCGTACTAGTACGTCTTACGCACTGGGGTTATTGACGTACTAGTACGCCTAAATTCTAGCGCCCTCAAATCAAGCAGAAACAGGCTGTTAGGCCTAGATGTGATAGAATGGGTCTGTGCGGTCAGTGTGCGCAGTATAAAAAAATTCCTGCACCACACAGTGCATAATGAGGAAAAAAAAACTCTGACCGTGTTTTTTATTTAAAACCGCGACTTTGCAGTCTATTTTCGTATAGTATTTATTGTTGTATTCTCGTTTTCTTGTTCTTATTTGATAGAATGGAAGATATATTACAGAAATAGAGATGATTTTGATTGGTTTGTCAATATCAAGTACCTTGAAATTGAGCTCAAAGTAGCGAAAATGTTCGATTTTTGACGATGTTCAAGAGTAAACAAATCAAGCCATGCGTCCAATACACATCAACTGGAGAGTCTGATATTCATGTAAAAGTGCTCTGATATTATTTATACCATTTTTACAATGATGCAGTTGTATACATAACAATAAATCTTTTATTTTTTTGTGAGAATAAAAATTCAAAATGGAATGCAAAAGTAATGTAAGAGGGGCCTGGAGACGTAACTAATGAACAGAGAAGATGTTATTTTAGTGCCAGGAATGTCTGTCTTGTTTATTATGGATCCTATTTTGAAATTGGCATCGTTTGAAATTTGTGTGAAATTGGCCAAATTGCCATTTTCTGACCACTATTTTGGGTAGTTGAAATTGGTAAATAGGCAGTTTCTTGTACTCAATCAATAGAAGAAATGGAGTTCTAGCGAAATAGCTATAATTTTAGTAGACTAAAACATTGCAATGTGCCGAAAATAGGGCTCGAAGTGGGCGAAATCGCCGATGCGTAAGTGTCATGGCTACCGCTAACTTCGCGAAAGCATAATTCCGTTAGTTTTCGATCAAATTTCATAATTTTTGTGGCGTTATAATCGGAAAAAGATTCTCTATCATTCCATAAGAAAAAATAATTTTTTATTTTTTTTTAAATTCGTGGACCCTGAGAACGAGTTTCAGAGACCCCGTGGACCCCCAAAAGGGTT